>JAXCLQ010007282.1:145729-259930 GCA_035584115.1 Cedrela odorata
TGTGTGTGTGTGTGTGTGTGTTTCTATATATATATATATATATATATATATTTTGTATTTGTTGACATATGTTTCCTGCCAAGAGTGCGTCGACAAAACTTAGAGAAAATGAATACAAAATTAGCCACCAAATCTACAAAAGCCTTGGGGAAATTAAATCACAAAGTAGTAGGGTTCCAACTCCTAGATTATTTGATAAAATGTACATATTTTTGCTTTGTATTCATATAATATTTATCACATATTCTCTTATATATGTTTGACATTCATAATTTCATTAAAAAATAATAATGAAAGATTAAAAATTATAGCACATCAATGTCAAATGTTCTCGTAATTTATTATTTTTTATATAGTGACTTCAATCAATTATCGGTAAGCTTATATTTTGCACAGTTTCTAAAATAATTCTCGTGCATACATAAAAAGGAATTATTATTTTCTCTAGTCTATTATGTTATGAGTATATTGATTTGTTCAACTAATTATATGAATTGGTGAATAATATAACATATAGTGGAAGAAGGAATAAGCTGATTAATTTGTCACATGCGTTAGTCAAAGACATAATTAAATCAGTATGTCAAAATGGACCCTTACCCTTTTCGAAGATATACCTATTAATAATGTGACTATATATCAAATATTATATAATTGTCCGATTTGTCAGCTTAGCTTTATTTTAAATTCGGCGGTGCAGACTGCATAATTGAGAAAATATTTCATATTTTTTTTTTTATATATGGAGTTGTCTTATTTCATAATTAATACTTTGCATTTGGAGTTGAAGCCATATATATATATATATATATATATTTTATTGTTTAATTTTATTAGCATAAGAAAAACTTCAAGGAATTTAAGTATCTAAAGCATGAAAAAAAGAAGAAAAGAGAGGTGTGGTGGGGCAGAAAGAGGTGGGAAATTGATCAATATATCAAAATGTTTGTAGTGGTGTCTTTCTCTGAAGAAATGATGATGTTTTAGGTCACTTTATTTGTTTATTTTTAATTTGGTAGAAGAAAAAGATGATGAGTACATCAAAGTCATGGACACTTGATGATTTTTGCACCAATAAAAAGGTGACCCTAAATTTCTGATACCACCATACTTTATAAAACTGTTATTAATTCTTTTCAGAAAATATAAATTAAAATAAACAGTAAGATTTATAATGCTTTCATTTTACCCTCCAATTTCAACCACAGACTTTGCTAGCTCTATGTTTACCCTATAAGCATCATTTATTTATTTTTATTAACACACTTTCATGTCATATACAAGGAATATAATTTTTGTTATATTTATGAACTTTTATTCAAGTATGTAAATGTAGCCAAGTGATTAGTTATTAATAAAATAAAATAATAAATATATGTATATTTAAAATTCTATACAGACAATAATGTACATGTGTTAAGAGACTATCTATTAAGAGATTCTTCAAAGTTCATGTAAGTTTGTATAAAAAAAGGAATTTTAACAATAATATATATATAATTGAGGTGAAATTACATTAGAGTCTTAACAATAAGTATATAGATAGAAATTCAGAGTAAAATTAAATATAAGGATTAAATTAATTGTAAAGATTGTTGGGTTTGAGTTGACCACATGAATGGTCATTGCTGAAAATGGAGGGCTTGGTACATAGTCATTATGCCATGCAAACAACATCAAATTCACACAACCAGATTTGACTATGTATGTTTCATTCCGTCATTTACCACAAGATGTTTAATGGGAAACTTAATTATTGAGTTTGGCCATTGTCCTCTAAAAAGTTCGATATTTGAATTGTATTATACGTGTCTCTTAATTAACACACACACACACACATATGTATAGTTTTAAATCTCTATATATTCGTTTAGATTATTGTGACAAGACCGAGCTTAATTAATTTAATGTACCATTCAAAAGAATAATTATGTAAATAATTAACCTTGTTTCATGCATGAACCTATCTACGTTAGGGAATTATTAGTATAATATTTCCATTATTGGCCGAATTAATATTCCTACTTATAATTCCTTCTAAAGATACAATTTTATGGTCGTTTAATTATCTTTTTAAGAGCAAAATATTGTCTAATTTTTTTTTTGTCAACATGCATAAGCTAGCTAGTAGGTACACTGACAATTAATTAGGTAAGTAATTGGTGAATCTTTAATGATGAATGATAGATGTGTTGAGCCAGAACGAACCTTCACACACACCAAAGGTGAATATAGCAAAATATTTTCGTAGCTCAATTAAGTCAATTATTGTCAGCTAACTGACAATCTTAGGCCATGCTGGTAACTTGTTTCCAACCCGCTAATTAATAGGGCTCAACAGTTTCGATTCAATCCCAAATTATCATGAATTAAACAAAAAAAAAAAAATTTTAAATCGAAACTAATTCTTTTAGAGTAAGTTTCGGTTTCAAAAAATTAAGAACCGATTTTTTTAGGGTAGGTTTTGGTTTTAAAGATTGTAGAATCGGAACCGAATTGAAGAACTGATTTAATTTAAAAATAAAAAATTATTTTTTAAATTAAATTAATTAAACATCACCTTATATTTAAATACAAATTCTTAATTATTAAATTACATATGTAAAATTACACAATTTATTAAAAAGAGTATGTTTAGTTATATAAAAAAAATTAATCAATGTGTTTATATATTTTATTTAACTTAATTTATCATATTATTTACATAATAATTTAATAAAATCGTGATGCGTACATATTTATTTTAAAATTGTCAAAAGAGTTAACAATTATAATAAATAATATATACATGATACAATATTCTTAGATATATAATTGTATTATCATAAAAAAAAATTAAATTTATCTTTTTAGTGATGTATAATATTAATTTAGAGTAATAATACAATATTTTTTTCAATAATTTGTTATATGTTAATTCTTTTTAATAACTTATTTATTTTTTCTTTCGTTCACTCAAATTTTCATCATGTACACAATAATTTATAATTTAATTTAGTTGATTTTATTTTTAATTTTTTTTATTGAGTTAAAAAATAAAAAATTGAGATAATTGATAAAAATGGTATCCTATTTTGGAACTAGAACTGAATCAGAACTGAATTGGAACTGAAAAATAGGATACCCTGTTAAATATAGTAGGTTTTGGTTTTAAAATTTAGAAATCGAATTATTTAGGGTAGATTCTAGTTTAGAGCAGAATTGGAACCGGAATTGACTTTGAACACCCCTACTAATTAAATGTCAAGTTAAAAAATCGAGGGAAAAAAAAAATTTGATTGAAGTTCCAAATCACCAATATTCTTTTAACACCCATATTCTCAACACATATGTACATAAAATTATTTATACAAACTAATGTGACAGTGTAATATTATTGTTATATGTACGTTTTACATTCTTTCAAAAATTTTAAGAAAAACATATAAAATATGTGATGTAGAATTAAAAATTTAAGATAAATTTAGAAAAGAAATGAGAAAGAATTGAAAGAATTGAAAGAATTTTATAAAAAAATGTAACAAAATTCATTTGTTCAAGTTATCTTTACATTAAATACTAGACTCCTATTTATAGGGAAAAAAAGAAAGAAAAAGTTACGTAAAATAATAATAAACCAACAAAAATAATGTTATTAAAATAAAATTCTAATTATTAAGACAAACTAGGAGAAATTAATTTAGTTTTTTAGTATGCTCTACATCAATCCCCCTTGGTAGAAAAGAATTTGACTTTGACGAGTAGTAATGTAGATAGGACTCTAGAATAGTGGGATGAAGACGTCGAAGCTCCTCCTTAGCAGCCAAGCATAATCTATATTAGGACGATTCTTCCATCGAACTAAAAATCGTTGAAAACCTTTATCAAATGGAGTTACAAAATAATCATCCAAAATGTCTAATATCTAATTAGTTGACTCGAGTAGACGTGGAGGACGACAAGGAGTAGGAGCACATGGTGGACCTGTAGATATATCAAAAGAAGTAACTAAAGGCTCGAAAGTGCCTCGGTAAGGAAACAAATTTGCAACATTAAATACAAGACTAATAGTCAAATTTGAAGACAAATCAAATAAGTAAGCATTACTCCCAAGTCTTTTGAGGATGCGAAAAGGTCTAGTGACACAAGCATGTAGTTTTTTTAGTAAATGTTTAGAAAAATGTTCAAGACATGTGAATCATAGCATAATCATTTTCCTTAAATTCTAAATGTTTACAATGTGCATCAACTACCAATTTATAGTTTTCATTATTAAGGACAATTTTTTGCCTAACCTCAACATGTAAATCTCTCATGTGTGTGAAAAAAATTAGAAGCAAACTCATATAGATAAGCGAAAATCAGGGGGTAATGTTGCAAGGTTTACAAGGAGAAAAACCATAAATAATCATGAAAGAGTTTTTATTTGTAAACCAATAAAAAGCAGAGAAAAAATTCATAGTTGTTCCAAACAGTTTCCAAAGTGTCTTCTAAAAGTAACATACAAACAAAAAATCTCGATTAGACACAATGGTAACAGTCAGACCATGCAATTTAACTATTTCTCTAAAAAATAACTTCGCAACAACAAGCGAAGCATTAATAGTCCTAACACAAGGGGTAAAGTGAGCCATCTTAAAAAATTTGTTTACTATAACAAAGATAAAATCTTGGTTATGAACCTTCTTTAGAAATCCTATGACAAAATTGATACTCAAGTCTCTAAATGAGGTGTATGAAACAACCAAAGGGGTATATAATTCATAATTACATTTATTAGGTTTAGCTAATTGAAAGCTACGACATTGAGACATGATCCTAGCAGAATCTATTTTTAAGCATGGCTAATAAAACCTATCTTCAACTAAGGTTATGGTATTATCTTTACCTAAATGACTAGCTACTCCTCCAACATACATCTCTAAAATTAACAAGTCTCTAAAAGAGGTATAAAGGATGTGTAATTGAACTCCTCAAAAAAGCTATTTGTCATTAATAACAAAAGTGACATGATCTCGACAGTGGCCATCTAAATTATAATGATAAATGATCCTTATGTTTGGACAAGAAGAGTATTCAAATTAGATTTTATTAAAACCTATAACTTAAACACTTTAAATCTATAAAATCGTGGCAACACAACTAAAAACATTAACTAATCTATTATCCTTATCGGGGTGATGCCTAAGCACAAAAGTAAATAACTGAAGAAACTTAAACCACTTCACATGTCTAACATTTAATCTTTTTTTGGAACTAAAGATACTTTAAAGTTTGGTGGTCAGAGTACAAGACAAACTCATTGGGTAATAAGTATTACTACTTGTGATGAAGAGCCTTAACAATGGCACAAAACTCTTTATCATAGGTAAAATACTTTTGTTTTGCATCGTTAAGTTTCTCACTAATAAAGTTATGGGATGTTTATTTTGACTAAGCTCAGATCCATATCCTACATGCATCGTAAGCCGCCTTTGAGTCTTTAGAAATTTTAGGATGTCGTAACATTGATTCCTCTATCATGCTATAAGCTGTATATTCTTAAGTGCTCTAGTAATTCCAAAGGTCCATTGAAACTCACATTTTCTCATGCACTCAGTGATATAGGTCATAATGGTGTTAAACCCTCTAATGAATCTTCTATAAAAATATGATAAATCATGAAAACTACGCACCTTAGTTAAATGCTTAAGTATGAACCAGTTTGTAAAGGATTTAACTTCATCAAAATCAGTAAGGATGCCTTAGGCAGATAATACAAATCCTAGGAAAATGAATTGTGATTGTATAAAGAAACACTTTTTGAGGTTGATATATATCTTTTCAGCTTTAAGAATAAGAAAAACTTGTTTGATATTTTCTAAGTGCTTCTCTTTAAACTTATTGTAAATTAGTATGTCATCAAAATAAACCACCAAATTTTTTAAATAAAAAGGTATAACATATAAGTCATTACTCTCATGAAGGTATTAAGAGTATTGGACATGCCAAAAGGCATAACTAACCACTCATACAATCTGTCTAGGGACTTGAAAGTTGTTTCTCACTCATCTCCACATCTAATCCTAATATGATGATATCCACTTCTTAGATCTATCTTAGAAAATCATTACGAACAAACTAACTCATGTAACATATCTTCAAACCTACGTATAAAAACCTATACTTGACATTGATTTTATTTATAGTTTAACTATCAATACACATTCTCTAAGATTTGTCTTTTTTGAGGGTGAGTAATACATGTACAACACAATGAATAAGACTATGATGAATGAATACTTTTCCTAAAAGATCATCTATCTGTTTGTTTAGCTTAGCTCTCTCTATTGGGTGTATCCTATAGTGTGGGAGGTTAAGTAACTGAAATCCAGGAATTAGGTTAATAATATGCTAAATAGATCTTATGAGAGCCAACTCATCAAGTAGCTTCTTGGGGGTAACTTCTTAGAACTCATCTAATAAAATACTAACTTTAGTGAGTGAGTGAAACTCACCTCTAAGACATTTGCGGTACTCTCTTTTATTACTAAGACATACATAACATATATTTCTTCTATGTCACGCTCAAAGTGTTTAGTCGATAAGATATGTAGGTTGTGTTACCTAGGAGTATTAGGTAGTATTGCTTATTTTGGTTGGTCACAAGTGGGTTGTATGAGTTGGTACACTATATTATCAAGTTTGACAGGTTTCAAGGCGATAGTTTTACTACTATGGGCGAACACGTGTTATTATGTCAAAAACTCTTAACATCATGATTATAAAGCTAATGTCTTTCTAAAAGAATATGAGCAACATCCATACATAGTGGTGGCTATTGGGCCGGGTTAACCCGTGACCTGGACCTAGGAAAAATCGAACTTGCACCAACCTATGTGAACATTACACAGGCTGGGCTGGTTACAAGTCTGTGGACACGAGTTAGGTCGGGTCAAGATAAAATGAACTAGGGTCCGACCCTTATGGATCTGGAATCAGTTGGGCCTCTAAGATTACTGACCTAGTTGTCCAAATCGACGGATTTGGGCCGGTTTGATAAGTCAGCTCAAATAAAAAATTTTAAAAAATTAATAAACCAACAGGTCTGGGTCAAACCGACCCAAAATTGAACCGGAACTGGCTCGTTACGCCTTTAAGCTGAATCTAGATTGAGATAATGGGCTCCCAACTCTGCTTAAACCCACCAGGTTGGGCCCATTAGCCAATATTATCCATGTGAAGAACATTCTTCAAATTATGATCTTAACTTGAAGGGGATAAGACATTTTTAAGTGTTTAATAAGGATGTTTTTTCTACCCTAGCAACTCTAAAAAGGTAAGGGTGAGGTTTTATCTTAAGCTAAAACCTAATAACTACACATTTGGATATGACATTTATAGTGTTAGCCTTATTGATCACTAATTTACACCACTTTTCTTTGTAAGGAATGAAAGTAAGAAAGATACTCGTTTTCTACATCAAAAATATGAGTAGATAAAACATATCTAATGATAACATTTTTTGAAATACATCATTCTCTCTCCTTAATGTCTTCTTCTAAACCTAACTTATCAGTCCCATCAAGAGGTTCAATAACCTCTATCTCATCTTCCTTTACAAATGGGTCGCTAAATTTCTAGTTAATAATTAATGTACGATGAGGACAACATGTCTTTTGTTATGATAGTGGGAATATTCTAACTATAGGCACTAGTTTGAAGTCGATAATTAACATTAAGGGAAAATGCAATAGAATCTCGAGAAGTGACTGGCTAGAAGCTAGTGGATAGTTTATTTATATGCAAAGGACGAGTTGGACTAAGTACCTCTAATTTGAAGATAAGTTCTTTTATAGCAAGGATAATGAAAATATCACTTCGCTTCCATGACTTTTTGATATGCATCTTCTATATTCCTAGATTTATGTATTTCTAACTCATGTTTTATGTATTCTCTCTACTCATTAATAAAACTACTCAAAGTTACCCATTAATCTATCAAAATTTCACATCGTAACATAAACTCATCAAATCGATAGTGTATAAAATGAATTTATTTGTTTAAGGTTTATCTATTGGTTAATCAAATCCTCTGTGTGGTGGTTAGACGTGTATTTCTCTTTCAACTTAAATTTCATTCCATCCCAAAATGTGATAGGCTATTGACTAAGACAATTTAATTGGCGTTGAACATTATCCTAATAGGCTAGCATTGTTAATTAGCCTAGGTTTTGCAAAATAGACTCGTATAGGTTCTTTCTTGTAATGCCACTTAAAATAATCTTCTATCCCCATTATCTAGTCTATGAAAGCAATAAGATTGTTTCTACCATCAAAACTAGTGACTTTTACATATCATTCATATTATTGTACGTGTTTCTATGTTACTTTGTAGGTGGACATTGATAATTGTATCAATGCCATTTAGGATGATTGGGGAAATCCTCTTTGAATTTTAAAATTCTACGTTTAAGCTTATTAGGCTGGTACATCCTATGATCTTCAATGTTATTGCCTACGCAGTTTCTACCCTCCTTTTCATGTCTCCCTGGGGTTATTCTACTGGGTTCTCCTAGTTGATAGTGTTGTTGAGTGCTAAAAGTTTCTCTTGGAATAGGTAAGATGCCCACTCGAATCTCTCTAAGATGTGTGCGCCTAACCATAGGTGCTATAGAGGCACCAAATGCTTGGGCTAGAGTGGAGTCTTTTGGATCCATAAGTTGTTTACCTAAGTTTCAAGAACTCAGTTGGGAGACTAATCCATAAGTGTGTTTCATTGTAAAAGCCAATGAATCAAGGTTTGGCTCTGATACCAAATGATATAGAATTAAAAATTGAGAAGAAATGGTAGAAATTTAAGATAAATTTAGAAAAGAAAGTAAAAGTTACGTTTATAGAAAAAAAAGGAAGTGAAAGTTACATAAAATAATAATAAACTAGCAAAAATAATGTTATTAAAATAAAATCTTAATTATTAAGAAAATGAATTAAAATAAAATAAAATGAGAGAAATTAATGTAGCTTTTAGGATGTTCTACATCAGTATGTATCAATATGTGATAGTAATAAAACACTATCATATAATTTGTATAAATAGAGTTTGTATGTTATCTTATATTATTAATCTTTTATGCACAATATACTTTTTGCTGCAATCTACATATTTGTTTTTTTTTTTTTACTCGTGGTTATATATAACATATATATATATGTTGGGTGTATGATCTAAAATGGCTAGGGCTCACAAGGTTACGGACTCCGAACAGCTTTATATGGAAAACTAACATCATTCCGAGACCAAGCATCACTCGAGAAGAGTTGTTCGAATAATAAAAAGCATAACTTCTTTAGAAGCCGAGACTTAGGAGAAGAGGTCTCGGATCGATATCCCAAGTTGATATAAAGGTCTTGGTTACAGCTTACAAGGGTTTCGGCTATAGCTTATAAGGGTTTCGGCTACATCATACAAAGATTTTAATCACAGCTTACAAGAGTCTTGATCAACTTGTAAAAGTCTTGGATGGACGAAACTTGAGCTCATCACAGACAGATAGAGAAGTTTCAGACAGAGATTTCCATGATCTCTCAACACTTATGAATTTGTGAAAGATTCGTTTCCTTCTCATATTGTTCCCGAATTATTCTCCAATAAGAATTCTTGCCTATTAAGACTTCTTATATAAAAGGGATCCTAAGGGTAAGCTTTATATAAAAGCACATAATCTCATAAAATCTGGAAGCTGATGCTTAACCTATGGAATCTCTGTGATGCTCGGTTGGTGAGATACTTGTTTCCAGATTCTGTAGGAACTTTACCATAATTGGGAGATGTTAACATCTATAAAAGGAGACTAATTGCAACTAGGTACGAGAAAAAAAAAACTTTGGCAAAAAGAACCCTATTTCTCCCAAACTCTTAAAAGAAAAACTATGACTTAAGCATCGGAGGATTTTCGCCGGACAACCGGCTTTTATCCCCTCAGCTTCTAATTGTGATTATAGGTTATGCAAGCAGTTGGGTAGAGAAGGAGAGGATTGTTATTGGTGCACGAAGTCAAGGAAGGATTTTTGTTACATCAACATTTGACGCCGTCTGTGGGAAATATGAACAAAAAGTCGGTAAGTACCACAAAAGAGGAAAATTATAGTTACATCGCGGACATACATTACTAGGAATAAGGCAACGACAAGGGGAAACCTACACGATAATATTCTGGAGGAGAATACGGCCGTTAATCAGGATATAGGTGATCAACCACCACCGACACGAGACATGAATCATGATTTTGAAGCTTCGTCGTTAGACCAGCAACTCCCTCCTCGTTAAGAGACAGTAGAAGTTGCCTGGCTGGCCGAAAATGAGAAACGACATATAGAGAAGGACAAACAAATCCAAGCTTTAGCAGAGGAAGTAGTGAGGATGAAGAAGAAATTCCAAGACAAATCCCCAATAATGGAAACACCCAAGCCAGTCCCCAACAATGGAAACACCTAAACCAGTGGAAGTAGAGGAGAGCAGTATGACGGATACCTTATGTCCTATGAATCGAAAAACTGGACATCAATTGAACGTTACCAAAAAAATGTATACTGTCTTGGAGAAGAGAAAAGAGAAAGTTTTCAACTATCCCCTCAGCAAACCCTAGGGCAATAATGATGCCTTTGTACCTTTCAACGAGCCCGCACAGATGTTTGAATATTCTTTTAATGATTCAATAGTTATTCGTAAGAAGGGATTGGGTAATGGCCCTAACTAGGAGGATAGAGGACATTTTTTTGATAAAAATGCCAAAGAGAAGGCTCAGTACAAAGTCTATCTCGAAGGAGGAGGTCTAAAGAAGATAGTGACTGGGTTGAGAATCTCGAAGCCCGTGTTAGAAAATTGGTCGAAGAATTGGAGGACCAGAAGCAAAGGGAAAAACAAAGGGGAGACAAGTCTACACTCAAGACAAGGTTTTATTCTAAGTCCCCCTTCTCTAAAAAAATATTGGACCTTATTCTTTCCAGAAAATTGAAGATGCCCTGAATAAACCCCTTCACAGGAAAGACCGACCCCTCCATGCATATGAATTTGTTTAGAGAGATGATGTTAATCCAAGGATTAGATGAATCCCAGATGTGTCGTTTGTTGCCCTTAACCCTTGAAGGGTAAGTGAGAAGAGGGTTTGTTAGCCTAACCCCCGGTAGCATTGACAGTTTTGGACAGCTGTATGAAGTATTTGTGGATGAGTTCATGGGGACTATTGTAAACCTTAAGACTCCAAGTTCATTATTGCTCATGAAGTAAGGAGAAGGAAAGAGCCTCAAGAGATTCATCAAAAGATACCACAACGAGGGGATGGACTAGAGACTTATCACCATTTCTTGGCCTTAGAAGGTCTTAGAAAGGGATTGTGGGTAGATTGTGGATAGTATGCAGTACGGAAGCCATCAGTTACCACTTACGAAATAGCTCGGAGAAAATTACTAAATGAGATTGAAATTGAGGACCAGATTGCCCTCAAGATGAGAGAAGAAAAAGCCTTTGGGCCACAGTTTCCCGGTAGGATATAAAATGCCAAAACTGACTCGAGAAGGAGACATGATGATAAAAGGAATTTTTGTGATCTAGACAGGAAAGACAAATGAGATCCGGGTCAGTACAGGGAGTCGGGAAGAAGAAACGAGTTTTCCTCGAGATAGTATCGCTCGCCGAAAAGATATGACACAATGAGGGTAGCTCATGTACAAGGAGATCGCATTTTCACTCCCCTGAAAGCCCCACTCTCACAAGTCTGGCATGTCAAGGAGCGAGGAACTATTCTAGTGGAACCTCGTCCCCTGAGAGCCAAGCCGGTAGGTGAAGCCCATAATAAATTTTGCTAGTTTCTTCAAAGCCTCGGACCTAACAAACGAATGTTTTGATCTTAGAAGCCAAGTAGAAATATTGATCAGAAATAATTACTTACAAGATTTGGTAGCTAGAGATAGAGATGGATCTAAAGGTTCGGATCAGGAAATCAAACACGGAAGGGGATGAGAAGAACGAACTATGGTGATTTCAAGAGGGGTAACTCTAGCTGAAAATTCAAACAGATCGAGGAAAAACTATTTGAAGTATTCGTTGCCAAATTCTCCCTCAGATATTCATGTCATGAATGTACGAGCTGAGAAGAAATAAAAAATTGCCTCGGTACCTTTCATATTCACAGATAAGGATGAAGTGGGGGTTCACTACTCACATGATGATGCGTTGGTAGTAGCTTTAACTGTAGGAACAGCTCAGGTCAGTCAAATTTGGGTAGACACAAGAAACTCGACTGATATTATCTTCAAGAAAACTTTGGATTCCTTAGAAATCGAGGATCTGAGATTGAGGTCTACTGAGACCGCCCTCTATAGCTTTGGAGAATCATGTATTTACCTTATAGGGAGAGAAGATGTACTAGAAAACCACTATGGTAGAGCTCTAAGTGGTTGACCTCTAGATGCCCTACACCATGATTCTCGGCAGACCTTTCCTAAGAACTATAAAAGCGGTAGAAAGTGTACATTATTTGAAGCTGAAATTTCGAGCAGGAGAAGGGATCAGAATTGTCAAAGGAAATCAAAAGAAAGCTCGGTCATGCTTCACGGTTTCTTCTAAGAGTTTGTATTATCTATCAAAACCCCCATTGGGAGAAGTTTTAGAAACTAATGATGAAAACTTGCAAGAGGATCTAATCACTAAGAAACTCGGCCAGGATAAAAGATCATCGGCCTTAGAGCCGGTGGAAGAACTTGAATCTGTCGTTTTAGACAAGAAGTCACCTTAGAAGATGGTTAAGGTTAGTGCCTAACACCCTGGTGATCTAAAGGCAAAACTTAGGGACATCCTGTGACAACACATGGACTTGTTCGCATGGTCTCACAAGGATATGCTCGACATCGAGCCACGAATAATTTCCTATCAACTCGCTATTGACCCCTAGTACAAACCAATAAAGAAAAAAAGAGACCATTCAACTCGGAGAGAAGAGAAGTGGTACACGTGGAGATAGACAAGCTAATGAGAGCAAAGTTCATCAAAGAAGTGCACTACCCAGAGTGGGTATCGAATATAGTGATGGTCAAAAAAGATAACTGGAAATGGAGAATGTGTGTAGACTTCACGGATCTGAATAAAGCCTGCCCCAAAGACAGCTTCCCACTCCCTCTGATTGATCAGCTGTTAGACTCAACAGCTAATCATGAACTGTTAAGTTTCATGGATGCATTCTTGAGATATAATTAAATCAGAATGCACGAACTAGATTAGGAGAAAACAACCTTTATCACCGACCAATGATTTTATTGCTATAGAGTAATACCTTTCGGGTTAAAAAATGCTAGGGCCATCTTTCAAAGGCTAGTCAATCGGGTTTTCAAGTCGTTAATTGGAAAAACTATAGAAGTATATGTGGATGATATAATTAACAAATCTTTAAAAGCTCAAGATCACCCGAGCATTTGGAAGAAACCTTGTTTTACTTGAGAAAGTATAATATGAGGCTGAATCTTAAGAAATGTGCCTTCAGAGTTTAGGCTAGAAAGTTCTTGGGGTATATGGTCAGTGAATGGGGCATCAAGGTTAATCCATAAAAGATTAGGGTCATATTGGACCTAAAATCACCATTCAATCTCAAAGAGCTTTAGGGTCTAATGGGAAAACTAGTGGCATAAAACAGGTTCCTGTTTAAAGTTACTGACAAATGTTTTCTTTTCTTTCAAATTATAAGAAAGGGAAAGAAAATTAAGTGGATAGAAAAGTGTGAGCACAGTTTCTAGGAGTTAAAACAGTACCTCGCATCGCCACCTCACCTAACGAGGCCCAAGATTAGAGATACACTGTACCTTTACCTTGCAGTGAGTGACCATTCAGTAAACTCGGTCTTAGTGAAGGAAGATGCTGAAAAGATTAATTGTCTCGTTTACTACACCAGCAAGGCACTATTGGACACTGAAACGAGATATTTGCCACTCGAGAAGTTAATTCTAGCATTGATAGTGGTAGCCAGAAAGCTCATACCAAACTTTTAAGCTCATCAAGTGGTAGTGCTAATGAACCAACCTTTGAGATAAATTTTACATCTACTAGATCTTTCGGGTCGATTGATAAAGTGGTCCGTCGAGCTTAGTGAGTACGACATCGATTACAAACCTTAAAAGGCAATTAAGGGTTAAGCCTTGGTAGATTTCGTGGCTGAAAGATTAATATCCAAGCAGCTTTTCATTCATCAAATTACAAAGGTGTCCCCTCCTCAAGAAGGTTAGATCGTCCTTGACAAAGAAGAGCCGATCTGGATTCTGTTAATTGATCGAGCTTCAAATACTCAAGAGAGAGGAGCTAGTGTGGTTTTGTAAGTCTAGAGGGAACTGAGGTAATGTATTTCCTCAAGTTTGATTTTAAAGCCACTAATAACGAGGCGGAGTATGAAGCGTTAATTGCTGGGGTTAAATTAGCTCAGGCTTTGGGAATCACAAGTTTCGGCATCTACTGTAACTCCCAACTAGTGGCCAGCCAACTAGACGGATAGTTCTAGGCACGAGAAAGTAATATGCTGGCATACTTAAAAAAGCTAAGCAACTACTAAGTGCATTAAAGACTGTTACAATTAAACAGATTCTGAGAGCTGAAAATTCAAAGGCAAACATGTTAGCAAAATTAGCCTCTACTTTTAAAAGAAATATTTTCGCCTCAGTCCCAATTGAAGTACTGGAACAAAGAAGTATTAAAGGCGAAGGCTGTCCACACTATATATCCCAAATAGATCCCTATCATTGCTGGATCGATGAGATAAGATCTTATATTTAGGACGATAAATTTCCAGAAGATAAGGAACAAGCAAGAAAGATCGAAAATAGGTCGACCAGGTACACTATAATTGATAGAGAACTATACAAGCGAGGATATAGCATCCCTTACCTCAAATGCCTAAGACTTGAGAAAGCAGCTCGAATTTTAGAAGAAATCCACCGTGGAATATGTGATGGACATGGGAGAGCCCGAACTGTGATACACAAAATATTGTGACAAGGGTACTACTGGCTGTCGCTTTCTCAGAATGTGACACAAATAGCTAAAACTTGTCATAAGTGTCAAGTATATGATTGCATTATGAGACAACCTCTAGAGAAGCTGACCATGCTGATGAGCTATTGGTTATTCTCCCAATGGGGCTCAACCTTATTGGCCCAGTACCATAAGATCGTGCAAACACAAAGTACGCTATAGTGGCTATCGACTACTTCACAGAATGGGTGGAAGCTGAACCCTTGGCCGCTATCACAGAGAAAAGGGTCACGATATTCGTCAAACACAACATCATTTGCTGGTTCGGGGTACCTCAAGTGCTAATCACGGATAACGGAAAATAATTTAACAACTCAAGCTTCAAGGAGTTCTGCTCAGATTTTGCAATTGATCTCAGATTCGCAACTCTGGCTTATCCTAAAGCTAATGACAAGTGGAGGTAGCCAACAAGATTATCAAAACAGCCTTAAAACAGAAGCTCAAAGAGCACAAAGGTGTATGGATTGACAAACTTTCTGAGATCCTTTATGTGTACAGGGTCACTCCTAAGGTCACCATAGGAGAAACTCCTTATAGTTTAGCTTTCGGATGTGAGGTAATAATTCTAATTAAGGTCAGAGTTCAAAAATTGTGGAATGCTGAATGTTTGGAGTTGTAAAACCCTTAGAAGCATTAGAAATTTGTAATGAATTTTCTTAGAAATCAATAAAATTATTTTTATTTTTCACTTTTGAAGTCTGCCAACATATAGAGTTAAGCCCATGACATAAAAATGTCTTGGGGTAATCTCCTCCTGAAGCCCAAACATGGCTGACACGGTTCCCAAATGCTAGCTTTCTAATTTCTTGAGAGAATAGTATCCTAAGCTCAAACAAGCTTTGCGCACAGTCTCAGAGAGCATAAGAGCAAAAAAGGTTCTTAGGTGATCACATTAAAACGTTTTGGGGTAATCTCCTCCCGAAGCCCAAACATGGGTGACACAGTTCCCAAACGTTAGCTTTCAAATTTTTTGAGGTAATATTACCCTCAGCTCGAATAAGCCCTGAGTACAATCTCAGGATGTATAAGAGCGGAAAGGTTCTCAGATGATTATCTCAAAATGTCTCGGGGTAATCTCCTTCTAAAGCCTAGACATGGGTGACATGGTCCTAAACGTTGGCTTTCTATTTTCTTGAGCTAATAGTATCCTTAGCTCAAACAAGCCTTGAATACGGTTTCAGAGAGCATAAGAACAAAAGAGATTCTCAGGTAATCACATTGAAACGTCTCGGGGTAATATCCTCCCGAAGCCCAAATGTGGATGACACAATTTCCAGACGACAGCTAATTAATTTTTTGAGGTAATATTACCCTCAGCTCGAATAAGCTTTAAGTACGATCTCAGGATGTACAAGAGCAAAAAGGTTCTCGGATGATTATCTAAAAGCGTCTCGGGGTAATCTCCTCCCGAAGTCTAGACATAGGTGACACAGTTCTCAGACATTGGCTTTCTATTTTCCTGAGGTAATAGTATCCTCAGCTCAAACAATCCTTGAGCATAGTCTTAGAGAGCATAAGAGCAAAAGAGGTTCCCAGGTAATAACGTCAAAACGTCTCGGGGTAATATCCTCTCGAAGCCCAAATGTAGGTGACACAGTTTTCAGATGTCAGCTCATCAATTTTCCCAAGGTAACAGTATCCTCAGCTTGAATAAGCCTTGAGCACAATCATAGGATGTACATGAGCGAAAAAGTCCTCGGACGACTATATTCGAACATCTCAGAATGATTTCCCTTGAAAGTTTAAGGACTGCACAATTCATAAATGTAAACATTACATATCCATTCCAAATATTTTTGGGTAATCAACTCGTGTATAAAACTTAAATGGGTTTTAAATACGAAATCAGTTACGAAGCTCACACGATCTAAAGAAAATAGATGTGCAAATTGCCTTGGTACGAGGGAGATTCACTACCTAATAAGTGTTTCAGGCCTAACCCTAGAGCAGGTCTCGAGGTTACAGAACTATTTCGAGTTTGAAATATTTAAGGCTAGTGAACGTTATAAGCATTATAGATAAGGTCAAACCATTGAAAAAAAAAATGCAAAACAAAATAGGGTAAAGTAAGCCAAGTCTTTATTAATGTGTGAAGTTTATTACAACGACAAAAAAAGTAGCTAAACTTCTTCATGGTGCTGTCGGCTGACGTGTCGGCCTAAGGATTCGCCGTCTCAGCAAGAGGGGCTTGGGATTGATCACAATAAGAGAAGGAACCTGTGTCTCTTTAGCAGAAGAGACCTCTATAGGGTCAGTTGCAACAACAAGAGGGGCTTGGCAAAGGGACCAATAATGGACTCCATTGGAGGAATATACATAATCTTGAAGTTGGTGTGCTCCTCCCTCTCAAAAAGCACACCATCAGAATTCTCTCTTCCTTGGATTATGGCTTAACATCCCAAGCCCTCATATAGCCAACCTAGTTCTAAGTTTAAGTATCAACCTTGGAGCGTCTCCGGTCAGGTCAATATTATCATTGACCCGCTTGCGAAGCTGATCCCTTATATCAGCCTCGTTCTCTTCGACCTTCTTGGCTAGAAGCACATATCTCTTCTTCTCGGCATCCAAGCTTATTTGTAGCTTTTCACATGTCTTATTCACACTTGGAGGTGTGCTTGCCCCTCTTCCTTCGAACTATTCAGCTTTGACCTCAAAGCCTCTATTGCTTTTTTCACCTCAGATTGAGACGACTCAGCAGTGGCCACCCTCACATGGAGCTCCTTTCACTCCCAAGCTATTGTTCCAAGGGCGGATTTGAACTTGTTCTTCTCAGTCGCCAAACTCTTCTCCACTCTCTCTGCCCTCTTCTTGGCCTCAGACGCCCTAGAGAAATCGCCTGTAAGGGCACTATGCTGTAACATGGTCATGTAGAAGAGCTGAAAATTACAAGTATTAAGACGTAAGAAGATCAGTCGCAATGAGCCCTATTTGTAATATGAAATTAAGGGAAAGTAGACTAACCTAAAACAACCATTTTAGTTGGAAGTTCAATAATGACTCTCCTAAGAGCCTAGTAATGTTTGCAGAAAACTTGTCGCTGATGCTCTGGACTTGCAAGTCCATGCAAGGTAGGAAGTGTTCGAAGTACTTCCTCTTTCTTGCTGAAAGATCCTTGGGAAGAAGCTCGATGGGCGCGGTCGGCTCCTTGTCAGTGTGACAAAATATTTGTTTCTTATTTTTAGCACTTTCCTCGGTGACTGGAGCTACAGCTTTGCACTTCCCCTTTCCTTTGTCAGCAAGGGGAGCTAGAGGGAGAGGTGTCGGGCCCTGGATTACTATCCCTTTGGCAGAGGCCTAGGGCGAGTTGAACTGGATGCCCTAGTTGCCTTTAAAACTCTTGACGCCTTGACTGGACCCTTTTGGGTGGTCTAAAGAGGTTGAGGAGCCTTTCCAGCTCTCTTCTCCTTGGCCAGTCTCTACAAGACCTCGTAGAGGTCTGGGACAGGGTGTTTGGAGGCCATCTCACTTGTAAGCACAAATAAAACCAAGGTCAAATATCGCAGCCTTAACACTAAGAACAAGTCACTTTGAAATTACCTTGCAGAGTGGCTTTTTTAGAGATTAGTTAGTTTTTAGATATACAAAAATCTACCAGGCCTGAGGTGATTATCTCGTCTTCTGAGAACAAAATGCTTTGGTTATAAGCTAGCGACCTAGCCAATCTTACCCTCTCCTGACTACAAATATCTAATGTGGGTTTAGCACCCAGGACTTCTTACTAGATTCCTTTTCAATATATACATATACTCAATTTTCTCAAGAGAGGGGTCGGAATCCGAGATCTGGTGCCATAAAATATATAGACCAAATAAGATTCTTTGACTGTTTAAGTTCAGTTGATAAGGAGGGAGTTCAAAATAAGCAAGAATTTAGGTAAAGTATTATTTGAAAGGTAGCCTAACACCTATATATGGAAAAATATATATTGGAAAGGCTATCTCATTCTTAGAAGGATGGTTTGGAAGCTCATTCGCCTTTAAAACCCCAAGGTAAACACTTTCGAAAATTCAGTACAACCTAATATACACCTCTAAATCTAACTCTGTTACGGTAAAGGTAAATCTATCCACCTCAAAGTGTGCTAAGTCTCGCCTCACTAAAGTGGGAAAAGTAGCTGGGATGATGGCGTGGCCCTCGCCAAAATCTTTTGCCCCAGAAGCCATTTTATGTTTTGAACAGAAGAAAAATAAATAGTTAAAGGCCATTTCGGGGTTATCAACAACTCAAAGGGGTGAACCTAAAAGTCTCTAAGCCTAAGAAAGCATCTACCAATTTCCTTAATCGATCAATTATGCCACAAAATCAACCATAAAAGGAATGAAGAAAAGAAAAAGAGACTTACTGCTTATAGTTGTTGGAATGAAGAACTTGAAGTTGGCGAAAATTTGAAACTAAGCTGTTGTTGCTTTGCTGCTGTAGAAGTTATTCGCAAGAGAAAAATAACGGTGTAAAGGTGAAGACGAAAGAAGTAAAAAGTTTAAAGGTAGGGTATTTAAACGAGTGGAAGAACCCCAACCACCGATACACGTTACATATCAAGATATAAGATGTCACCACGTCAAGGTAGAAGCTGAGGGCATGTGTTTTATTTATGAAAATAAGGCGATCATCATTAGGGACAATAAGATCTCAAGGGACCCGAGGCGTTGTAATCCTAGAAGTCAGTTATAATTTGCCACGTGATGGAAGTAGGTGAGTTTTTAGTTGAGCATTTAAGGGCAACCAGCAGATACGTCATTTTAGATGGGTACTTTAGTTTTCGTCAAAAATAATTATTTTTGACTAAAACTAAGGGGCTTAATGTTGGGTGTATGATCTAAAATGGATAGGGCCCATAAGGCTACAGACTCCAAACGACCTTGTATGGGAAACTAACATCATTCCGAGACCAAGCATCACCCAAGAGGAGTTGTTTGAATAATGAAAGACATAACTGCTTTAGAAGCCGAGACCTAAGAGAGAAGGTCTCGGATCGACATCCAAAATTAATATAAAGGTCTTGACTACAGCTTACAATGGTCTTAATCACAGCCTACAAGGGTTTTAATCAACTTATAAAGGTCTCGAATGGCGAAACTTTAGTTCATCTCGGACAGATAGAGAAGTTTCAGACAGAGATTTCTATGATCTCTTAACATTTATGAATTTGTGAAGGATTCGATTCCTTCTCATATTGTTCCCGGATTATTGTCCAACAAAAATTCTTGTCTATTAAGACTTCTTATATAAAAGGGATCCTAAGGGTAAGCTTCATATAAAAGCACATGATTTCATAAAATTCGGAAGTCGATACTTATTCTATGGAATCTCCGTGATCTTCGTGTGGCAAGATACTTATTTCTAGATTCCGTAGGAATTCTACTATAATTGAGAAATGTCAACATCTATAAAAGGAGACTAATTGCAACTAGGTATGAGAAAAAAACACTTTTGCAAAAAGAACCCTAATTCTTCCGAACTCTTAAAAGAAAAATCATGACTTAAGTATCAGAGAGTTTTTGTCATAAAACCGATTTTTACCTTCTTAGCTTTCAATTGTGATTACAGGTTAACCAAGCAGTTGAAAGGAGAAAGAGAAGATCGTTGCTGATGCACGGAATCAATGAATGATTTTTGTTGCATCAACAATATATATATATATATATATATATAAAAGCTTTACATGTTTTTATTGATGTAATTGTTAGATATTTAATAGTATTCTTTCTACCAAGTTTGTTTGATAATTTTCTTTTTCCATTTATATTTTTCTCTCACGATAACTCTTCCCTTTGTGATGGGATGGACCCACCACTTAGCAAAAACTGGACCAAGAGTTTTGTGAAAAATGAAATTGATATATATGATGAGGACGATGAATAAAGCAAAATTTGATCAGCTTTGGCTGGCAACAAACAATGAAAGATCAAATCCTTAAATGGGCAATGTTGTCAGGAGTACAGTCGGTATGATTAAGGCAAAGAAAAATATTGCTTTTCAAGCAAAATGGTTTTCTCTTTTTTTTTATCGTTTTTATTGCCTTTCTTTTCTCCTTCAGTCAAACTCCAGGTCCAGTCATCATTGGAACATAACTAGCATATGAAATTAATTTTTCATCATGGCCTTCATATGCCCTTGCCCTTGTTAATTAGTAATCATACTGATTAATAAATTTAGTAATATATTCTTTAATTAAAGTCCACATGTATGTATATGTGTGTGTGTCTCCTTAAACCTTCTTTGTTCTCTCATACCTACAAAACCAGATTGTGGTGCTAATGGTTTTTGTTTAAAGAGAAGCATTATTCTACTCATCTTACCTTACCAGAATCTTCTATCGATCCATATTTTTTACTCGAGATTATTAACATGTAAACTTTGATAAATAGTTAACGAAAAGGAATTGATATTAGAAATCATCTTCTGCAAAATTTTAAAAAAAATTCCAAAGTGTTCGTATTCACGGAAAATTTTAGTTTTGATCATTTAGTAGGCTTTGTACCACGAGTCACCAAATGACAATAATTGTGATTGAGAGAAGAAAATTTCAATATCAGGTTGTGCATTATACAATTTGGTCCAATTTTAATTTTCTATAAATTTGTTAATATTCTTAATCACATTATTATAACAAATTGGCATTTATTTTTGTCAAGTAATTAATACTATTACTACCAACTTAATTATGAGTAGAGCATGAGGTCAGTACTTCGTTAATAGCCATATAAATATATATATATATATATATTGCATTGTAAGGTTAATTTAACTTAGAATTAAGGTGGTCAAATCAACCATAATGATCACACTCTAGCTGTCTCGGAATAATTTCCATTTCCTTTCCTTTATTATGTTCTTTTCTAACAAGCATCTCTTTATGGTTTTTAGCCCGTCAATAATCATAATTAGACCAATATTAATTAATCACTTTCGACCTAATGTCACTCATTAAACCTTTATTGTTTGCAGCGTTAATCTTTCAATAGATTTAAAATTAAAAAAAAAAAATGTTTCTGCAAAAGTATGTACAATATGATATAGGATGATGAGTTTATCTCCACAGGTTTTTCGCTTTTTGTTCAAGGAAAAGGGCTCGTATATATTTTTCCCAAGAAGGTTGTGGTAATTGAAATATACATGTTTTCTGGAAGCAAGATGGGCCACAATGAAGTACTCTAAGAAAACAGTATTGCATTAGGACATAGTTAGGAATCGTGGGCACAGGACATGACATAGCCCTGCAGATAATGAACCTTGGCCAGCTACCTAATATAATTATGCTGCTGGAGAAACTAGTTCATCTCCTTTTCTTTTACGTTTTCTGGGTCAAGAAAACTGTAAAGTTGTTGTTCTTATTATGGTTTGAGCACAAAATAAATACACAGACTACATATGCACATGCGGAAACACATCGTGCGCACATCTCATCATTTCGTTACCCCTGCGTCAGGTTTTTCGACTACGGTTTATGATACCTTCAAGCTTCAGTCACACAACAAATGGCAAGAGAAGCTGTTATTGCCAGCCCTTTTACATTTTATTTTATTTATTTATTTATTTTTGGATTCATGCTCATGTCTTAGTCTTCGTCACTTCACGGTTCGCTCTCGGAGATTGCTTTGCTGGCAATAAAATCTTCTTTGTTGTGTGTGTTAGAGATGACTCCTTCAAATTTGTCACAATAGATCTTTTTTGCACAGTCCTTTCGATCATAGCTAGTGGAGCTGATGATATCAATATTTATTGATTATTTAAAAAAAAATATTCATGACCTTTCAATGAAATGACCTCAAATATTGGCGACCGAGCAATGATTATTGCCAATATTGCTTGCCAGCTGATCACCCATATGTATGTACAAGTACATGTTAATTCCTTCGCAATATGTTCATCAATAGAATTTTGATATATATAGGATCTCATCTAGCGAAGAAATTGAATGAATTATTGTTTTATTTAATAAAATAATGAAAGAAAAATTGTATGAAAAATTCTTGTATTTTCGCCAATGCTTTCTCAATAACTTTTATTATTGCTTTAAGATTGTATACATTATTTTTCTCTTCCCCAATCTCTGAAAGTGCCAGTTTAATTTCTTTCTTTATCAATTTCCTGAATTGATAAGCATTGGTACACTACTCATGCACCCCTTTCTAAATATTTATATGTAATTTAACTTTATGTTATATATCTAACAATTTTTGGTCACTACTATACATAGCACTTATTAAGCTTGATATCGAAAAAAAAAATGAATATTTGCAATCTAATGTTATAGCAAGATTTTAGTTCATATTATTTTATTCTATTAATTATACCATAAATAATATTATATCTGCATGGTGTACTAAATTGGCAAGAAAAGAATAGAACTCACAATTGCAAAAACAATATCGTTCCATTGAAGAGATTCAATCTGAACTTGGACTGGAATTGTTCCCAGAAAAGAAGACAGGATGCTTTTTCTTTTTCCTAATCAATAAAATTTGCAGACGTTCTTAACATGAACCTTGGTAATTCATGAATTTGCTAAACAGAACAAGCAATATTACATAGCTTCTGGTAGTGGCTTTCCCCCCCAGAAACGCATTAAAAAGAGCAAGTGATCGCTCTGGATGCGAAAATGGAGCTTCATGCGATGCTCCTCTAATTGTGGCAAAAGATAAGATATCACCATATGCTTGTGTCCAGCCAGCAACCTGTCAAAAAGATTAAGTTGTTCAACTTAAGCATCTTTATGATTATGATTCATGTCCAGGTCGATGTACCTGTCTTCCCTCAAACCAGGTTCTGTAAGGCACAGTAGTGTTAAGTCCAATCTCCTTTGCTAATCCGTTCAATAGAATCTGCGTTCCGGTTAGCGGGATGACTGAATCTTGATCTCCGCTGAAGAAATTTAAATCTTAATGTTACTATAATAAGACTGACATATATTTGAGGTCATGGAAAGATTCGACGAATATGTCTAAAATGATTTTGTATAGCACCCGCAAACCAAAACTCTGATGCCGGACTTGGCAACCTTGCCTAGCACATGAATGGTTGGTAATTCAAGATTTTGCATCTCATATCTAAGTACACTGTTATCAAAAGACATAAGAAAAAAAACATGACATTTAGAAAAAATAATCGGATAATTTTCTCTGCTTTGCTCCAGCAAATTGTAGAATAACATTTACAATCTAAAAGTAGTTGGAGTTCCAGACTTTCGACTGTTAGAACTTGTAAACTGGTAGAGAAAAGCACAGTTATTTCTGATATTATTTGGTAAATTATGGAATTTGAGTGCTAAGTGGGTATAAATTATGTTTAATTATGCCACAAATAATTCAAGTTGCTAGAAGAGAAGAAATCCATACTAATTCAAGGAAAAGGTATTGCACTTCTTGTCTATATTTACATGCATGTAATACTCTAGGGAGTGGAAAATCATTGGTTGATAGCTGGTGCTTTGTTTTGGCAAGAATTTAAGAGTTTGGGTACAAATATTTGAAATTAATATACAATTCTGGGCAATTAGCATGTTGTTTTATCAGATGTAGTCTTCTAAATTATTTTTATTTTGGGTCTTATTCGGCTAAGAAATCAACCTATTTTGTTTTCTATCAGTATTAGTAGCATTGAATGCATGATCTTACTCGCTACAGACAGTCCTTCTGATGACTCCGACAAGCTGAGTGTAAAGGTCTCGTTATTTGGTCGTCCGGGGGCTAATTAATGAGTCTATGACCGCAAGTTGGGGAGGCACTAATAAAAATTTATCGTGTACTCTTCCGTCCTTAGATTACAATAAAATTAGTGTTTGCATTAATTGTTTAATATTACTTGTTTTATGTGTTGTGATGCTTGGTTGTTGAATACTTGTTTGCTCATTACTTACTTGTATGTTGCTTGCTTGTTGCATATTGGCTTGAATTGTATTATTAGATGATCTTTGCTTGTTTCCAATTATTATCCGTTACTTGCTTACTTGGTAGACAACTAACCTACTTGTGCTTGCTGCATGCAGAAATTTGTTTAGGTTAACTTACTAGTTCAATGTGATAATGAGTGCCACACAGATCCGAATTTCGTCTAAGAGAAAAGTCGGTTCGTGACAGTTGGTATCAAAGCACAAGGTTGCAGTAAAGATGTCTACAAAAGTTAGCTTTTTGAAAGCAAACCGATTAGATACTCTCGAGAGAAAATGGACAAAATTGGAAGAACGTCAACGAGCATTGGATACACTCGAAGGAAAATGGGTAAAGTTCGAGAATCGTCAACAAGCCTTGGAGGTGGCACGGAAGAGAGTGGGCTCACCTGATACCGAGGACTTGAGGTGAACCATAAGATTGCTAGAGTCCTTGAGTGTTTGGGTTAGTGCACTCAAATCGAAAGCTGCTATCTCTAATATTGAAGCGTTCGGCGGTAGACGTCTCGAAGAGTTGGAAACACAACTTGCAGATATGCAAGCGACTCTACCCGAGTTTGCGGAGGAGTGCCGCGGTGAAGTGGGTATGCTACGGGAACAACTGGAAGACACAAGGGCAAACCTCGTTGCCCGTGCCCTTGTAACTCAGCCAAGAGCCACCCTGAGCCAAGAATATCACCGAATAAAGGTACCGGAACCAAAGCATTATAGAGGAACTGAGATGCCAAAAAGCTCGAAAACTTTTTATTTGATATCGAGCAATACTTTTGGGCTGTAAAGGTAGATTCTTAATAAGTAAAGGTAACCATGGTGTCTATGTACTTGTCCGGGGATCTCAAGTTGTGGTGGAGGATGAAGTATCAAGAAATTCAAGATGGACGCTGCACAATTGACAACTGGGAGGACTTGAAACGAGAATTGAAAAATCAATTTCTCCTTGAAAATGTGGCATACCTTACTAGGAATGTTAGATATTCAGTCTATGGATGAAGAAGACCGATTGTTCTACTTCATGAAAGGCTTTTAGCCTTAAGCCCGAACTGAGCTTCAGCGACAAAGGGTGCAAGATCTTCCATCCGCACAAGCTATCGCTGAGTGACTGTTAGATTACTCCCGTGATAACACCCAAGCAAAAAAATCGTTACCCATGTTGGGAGGGAATGGTAATTGGAGTAAAAAGCTCAGGAATTGCGGCCCGAACAAAGGTGAAGGAGCGACTAAGAGGCTAGAGTTGAACTTCCCCAAAAAGCCAGCATTCTTCAATAGTGAGGAAGCAAACAAATAGCTGTTTGGATGTTGGCTATGCAAAGGCCCGCACAGAGCATCAAAGTGCCCTAAGAAGACTAGACTGAGTGCCATGAAAGTTGTAGAGCAATCGCAAGAGGAAATTCAAGGCGATCAGGAAATAGAAAAAACTAGTCACATAATGGCTTTGAGAATGTTGAATGCCCTCAAGAAGCAGTCTGTGGACAAGAAGGCTGTGGGAACAAGCCTTTTGTAAGTTGATGCCCTAATCAATGGGATTATGTCGATAAGTGTTATGGTGGACACGGGGGCCACTCATAATTTCATTTTCGCTTTAAAAGCAGAGCGCCTTGTGTTAAAGCTCGAGTTAGATGTTGGTAGCATGAAGGCGGTCAACTCGAAAGCTTTACCTACGAGTGGGTTGGTGAAGTAAGTGCAAATGAAGATCGACACTTGGGAAGGTTAGGTGGACCTTGTAGCCGTGCAAATGGATGACTTTGATGTTGTCTTGGGAGTGGACTTCTTATTAGGAAGGGCACCATCCCTGTTCCATCTATCAGTGGTTTGTTGATCATGAGAGAAAGGCCTGCAATGGTAAAGGCCTGCAATGGTGTCGGCCAAGGTCATGCAGCCAACTGAGGCGAAACTCTTATTCGACCTTCAGTTCAAGAAGAGGATTAAGAAAGGAGAACCTTCCTTCATCGCAATTCCGACCTCAGTAGAAGAAGGGAAAGGAGAGCCGACCCTCTCAGAGATTGTTGATGTATTGAGGGAATTTGCAGAGGTGATGTCGAATCAACAGCCCAAGACCTTGCCACCAAGGAGAGCAATTGATCATCATATTGAAGTGATGTCAGGGGCAAAACCACTATCACATACCTCTTACAAAATGGCCTCACCAGAGCTAGTCGAACTTCAAAAACAATTAGATGAATTATTGGAGGCTGGCTTCAAAAAACCGTCGAAAGCACCATTTGGAGCCCCAGTGTTATTCCAAAAGAAATAAGATGGGAGCCTACGGTTGTGTATAGACTATAGAGCTCTCAACAAAATGAAGGTTAGCAATACCTATCCCATTCCTCTAATAGCAAACTTGTTTGACCAATTGAGTTCGGCCAAGTACTGCACAAAGTTAGATTTACGATCGGGCTATCATTAAATGAGGATCTTTGAAGGGGATGAGGCGAAGACAACATGCATCACCCGATATGGATCATATGAGTTCCTTGTGATGCCGTTTGGGTTGACAAATGCTCCTGCAACCTTCTGCACCTTGATGAATGAAGTATTCCATGAATATTTGGATAAGTTTGTAGTGGTCTACTTGGATGATATCGTGGTCTACAGCAAGACATTAGAAGAGCATAAAGAACACTTGGCTAATGTATTCTAAAACCTAAAGGATAACAAACTCTTTGTGAAGAAAGAAAAGTGTTCATTTGCCCAGAAGTGCATCAAATTCCTTGGCCATGTGATTGAGGAAGGTTGCATACGAATGAATTTGAATAAGGTAAAGGCTATTCAAGATTGGAGGACGCTGACGAGTGTAAAAGAGTTATAATCCTTCCTTAGATTAGCTAACTATTATCGGCGGTTCGTAGAGAGGTATTCAAAGAAAGCTGCACCATTAATGGAGTTGTTGAAGAAAGGCATAATGTGGAAGTGGTCTGAGAAGTGTAGAAGAGCCTTTGATAGCTTGAAGGAAGCAATGATAAAAGATCTGGTCCTTAGCCTTTCAGATGTAACCAAGTCATTTGAGGTGCAGACTGATGCATCTAATTTGGCGTTAGGGGGAGTTCTATTACTAAAGGGCCACCCAGTAGCTAATGAGAGTCGAAAGCTATTAGATCCAGGAGTTCTTGAGCAATGTACCTCTTCTCAAGAAAAGGAACTCTTGGCGGTGTTAAATTATTTGTGGGTATAAAGGCACTATCTACTGGGATCTAAGTTTGTGGTGAAGACAGACAATGCAGTTGTTAGTCACTTCCTTATTTAGCTAAAGTTGACCCCGAAGCAGGCTAAATAGCAGGAGTTTTTTTGCTGAATTCAACTTCCACTTTGAACATAAAACTGGAAGCTTGAATATAGTTGTGGATGCTCTAAGTCAGAAATCAAAACTCGTAAGTTTGAAAATGATGACAACTATGTCAGCTACTATGGTTTCAATACCACTCCGTGAGTGCATCAGGGAAAACTTAGAGAAGGATTCAGTCTCTTGCATGATTATAAAGTTAGTAGAAGAGGGGAAGACTCGCTGATTTTTGGTCGAAGATGGGCTCTTGTGGACAAAGGGCAGTCCCTTGTACGTTCTAAAAGTTGGAGATTTGCAGAAAACTTTTTTGAAGGAATGTCATGACACTCTGTGAGCGGGTTATCCAGGATGACAAAGAATGTACATTTTGTTAAAATAAGGGTACTATTGGCCACAGATGCAAGATAATGTAGTGGAGTATACCATGACCTGCCTTGTCTGCCAACATGATAAGGTGGAGAAGTTAAAGACTCTAAGATTGCTAGAGCCGCTGAATGTGCCGAGCCGATCGTGGGAGAGTGTCTCGCTTGACGTCATCACCAACCTTCTGAAGATTGGAGGTCACTTAACTTATGTTTTGGTGGTTGTTGACAGGTTTTCGAAGTATGCCACTTTTATACTAGCCCTAAAATATTGCAGAGTAGAGAAAACAACGAGATTATTCTTCAAGCACGTGATGAAGTATTAGAGAGTACTACAGCACATTATGAGCGACCAGGATCCTAGATTTGTCAGAACATTCTGGTCTGAATTGTTTAACCTTCTTAGGTCGCAGCTGAACATATCTTCGAGTTATCATCCCCAAACTGATGGGTAGACAGAGAGATTCAACGGGATGCTAGAAGAGTATTTATGTCATTTTGTAAATGCCAACCAGAAGAATTAGGCGCAATTACTTGACGTAACATAGTTCTGCTTTAATGAAAAGAAGAGCTCATCAACAAATCGAAGTCCATTTAAAGTAGTGATAGGACAGCAACCACTTTTACTTCACACCGTCACAGATTATAAGGGAAAGGTTCCTTGGGCTTTTAATTTCACCAAGGAATGGAGAACCAACGTCAATATAGCTCGAGCCTATCTGGAGAAAGCCGTCGTTTGGATGAAAAAGTGGACAGACAAAAGTAGAAGACCGCTTAAGTTTAAGCCTAGAGATTTGGTGTTGATTAGGTTGATTCCAGAACAGATTCGCTTCCAAGAGAGTCGAGATCAAAGACTAGTGCGGAAGTATGAAGGTCTAGTTCCAGTCATTGTTAAAGTAGGGAAGACCTCATACAAGGTCGAGACGCTAGCCTGGATGAAGATGCACCTGGTCTTCCATGTTAGCAGATTGAAGCCATATCACATTGACAAAGAGGATTTTGCGCGCAACCAACCTACAAGAGAGGAGAACAAGGAGTAGCCACGGAAACAGGCTACCAAAGAAGTTGAAGAAATCCTAGCAGAGCGACAAGTGAAGGGTGGGGAAAAACTACACTACAAGGAGTTTCTCGTGAAGTAGAATGGTCTTGGAGAAAAAGAAATCAGCTGGGAGAAAGCTGAAAAATTAGAACCGTTTCAATAGAAGATTGAAGACTTCAAGAAGGCACAATTGTCGAGGATACTGATAGATTAGGTGGGGAAGGGTGTAAAGGTCCCATTTATTTGTTTGTCTAAGGCTAACTAATGAGTCCATAGTCGCAAGTCGGGAGGCACCAATAGGGATTTGTCGTGTACTCCTCTGTCCTTAGATTATAATAAAATGAGTGCTTACTTTGATTGTTCAATCTTGCTTGTCTTATGTGTTGTGATGCTTGGTTGTTCAATACTTGTTTGCTCATTACTTGCTTGTATGTTGCTTGCTTACTTGTTGCGTATTGGCTTGAATTGTGTTGTTAGATGATCTTTGCTTATTTTCAATTATTGTTCGTTACTTGCTTACTTTGTAGATAACTAACCTACTCGTGCTTGCTGCATGCAGAAACTTGTTGAAGCTGACTTACTAGTTTAATGTGATAGTGAGTGTCACACGGATCCGAAATTCATCTAAGACAAAAATCGGTTCGTTACACTGAGTATGGAGAGCTTCCTGTACATCTTTTCGATTTAGATATTTAATTATTTCGTCTTCGACACACACATCTATTTTCTCTTGTCTTGCTGTAAATGAGAATTCGAAACTTATAAGCTAAACCTGATTAACTACTAGAAACAAGGGAAAACAGAATTTCAAAAGGTTAATAGCAGCTGTAACAAGAATGTGAAATAAATAATAATAAGCTAAAAACTTGCCAATTTATTCAGCATCTTAGATTGTGAAACAACTGAGGACAAACAGACATCAAGAGTAACATCATATGTGTCAATAATCTGCAAACTTCTCTTGAAACTTGGCTTGCTACTTGAGAGCAAACAGGGGTAACAGAGCCACTTTGACTCTGTCTTATAATTTGAGAATAGTTGCACAGTGAAGTGAAAATTTCATACGTTGAATCTGATATCAATCCATGAGACCAAAAAAATTCAGATCTAGAGTTGAAATCTGTACTGAATTCCAAAAGAGGATTCCCTATCTGAAGCCACCGTTTAAGCATTTTGTATCAATAAAATTTATTCATATTAAAATGTAGCCACTAAAATTCTGAGTACTTACCGCTATTCCCGTCAGATTGAACTTCCTGTTGGATTGAATAATGAGCTCTGCTAGTTGTGGGACATAGTGGCCTGTTAACAAGCAAATTTACAAGTCAATTCAGCACCAATAACAAAAAGAAATAGTATTCAATGAGTTAAAAGATACCTCCGTAGCTCTCTCCTGTGATGAAAAAAATCTCTATTTTTGTATTCTGGGAATTCAGTAAATCATCTCTCTAGGAATGCAAGATTATCTCGTGCTTAAAAAGAATTGGCCTGGTATCAGTATAAAGATAAAATATTCATACTGCTTCCAAATTATCCATTAACAAAGGAAAAACAAACTGCCCTTAGTGAATCAGAATGTGACATTCCAGGTAAAATTTAGTCAATTAAGCCATCAGTTTATTAAGAGAATATATATCACCTCATTGTTTTCCAGAGGGGAGAAAAGTTCCAAATAATTAACTAGTAAATACAAAATAAATAGTTCAGTTTTAACTTGGTATTAGTGAATTTCACAGAAAGCTCCAGCTCCAACAGAAGAACAACCAGGCCCTACAAACAAATCCCAGAAATGATAAGCTTATTTTTCTCATAAAATGCAGTTAAAATTGGGTTTTTTGATTAATGATAATTCATATTATTACCTCCATTCAGCCAAAGAACAAGTGGATTTGAAACTGCTTCTGTTTCTGCTTCTACGAAGTAATAAAAAAGTTCTCTTTTTTTCTTCTCATCTATGGTTATGTATCCTGCATACTGCTGGAAACTGGTCTCTGGTTGCCCGGGCAAACTCTTGATTTTATCAGCGTGGGGAGCAGAATTTGTTGTTAAAAATGCTTGGAAGAATAGAGTTGCAGTGATGATTATCCATTGCCGAAGTCTCATATTATGTCAGTGCGATGCCTGCAAAGGAAAGAGTACTTGCAGCTCGAATCTGGGCTTCTTAATACGCAGATCTTGAATATGATCAGCTTTTTACAAAGCGATTCTCTAATGAATTTTGTATATTGGAAAACTGGATGTTTGTGAATGGCTTTTGCTTATTCCAAAGTACTTTTTTATTATCCGGGGGTGTGCATTATTTTAATCCCAACGCACTTGTATACCTTGCTACATTGAATATGTCGATTATGGAATGGAATGGAAAGAGAAAATTGATAAATACAATAAAAACAAATTACTCATTTCAAATTTTCGTTGCACCATGCATACAAACAAATGAAATTTAACTATTAATTTGATTCAGTAAATGCCAAGCTTGTGAATAATTAAATAATCAAAATACAGTAAGATCTTTGGTTTGATATCTAAGTACATGGTATAATACTCCTTCAATGAAATGTTATTATGTGAGCATAAATTGGTATATCTAAATCAATCTTATCTTGTAGCTCTATAAAACATGTCATACACACATTTTCTGAAATTTGGAATTCAAATTTATCTAATTTTAAAAATGTTCACGGGTGGTAGAGAATTCTCAGGAGCCCAAAATTTTCTTATTTCCACAAAAAGTCAAGAATGTATACATGCAAAGCACCGCTAGTTAAATTGGAGTCTAGTGGCAGTGAGTGTTGACTGCAAAGGCACAGCCACAACCCTGAATCATTTCATCGGAAAGGTTGACGCTCCTTAATAAACAACAAATCCTTCTGCTTAAATGTCTAGTCAAAAACACACAAAGACACCAAACATGCATTTGAAAAAAAGGAATATTGAAGATACTTTACCATGCAAACAAATGTGTATTTTAAAATAATAAAATTGCATAAACTAAATTTTAAGGAAAAAAATTAATAAATTAAGGGTAAATGATCCCTTTTTTTCAAGTTGGAAGGCCAAAATTAATGTAATATAGATACATTCAAGTCGCATAGGTCTAGATTCTTTAAAACTTTTAGTGATGGCAATGTATATTTTTTAATGGTTACTACTATTTAACATGTCAAATTTAATGGCACAATTATCACAATAACAACTATCATATGTAATAAGATTATATTTTAATAAAATAAGAACATTTTAAACTCATCCCTTTACTATATTAGCACGATATAGTATCACGATCCAATCATGACAAATAGTATTAGACAAACATAAGTTCTCATTTATATGCAGGCTCTAAGAATATTTATCATGTGTTCCAAATAGAGATTGTCATGTTAATTGTGGGTGTTTGCAAAATAGTGTAGATATGCATAATTGCTCATGTAAGGTGGTTTGTCATAGGGCTAACGTGATTAGGTTGTCATTTTCAACATTAGACAGTTATACTTATAAAGTGGATAGAAAATATTAACTAGATAGGTTCATTAGGTTGTCATTTTCAACATTAGACAGTTATACTTATAAAGTGGATAGAAAATATTAACTAGATAGGTTCATTCTTAACATACGTGGTGTGACTTAAGCATAACTTCTCACGTTGACTAGCGAGTCTTGAAGGTTAATTTTGAACTTATAAAGGCGAGTATACAAAATTATCTAATAGTTTATATTACCCCCATAACCCGCCTACCTTATGATCAAGCATTCGTCTTTACCTGTTACCTATCGCCTTATGAGGATTGAGAATATCGCCCTTCTTTACATATATATCGAAGATCTAAAGACATGTTGGCGATTTTGAGAACACACACAGATGCCAAGAACTTGAAGACATGCATGTAGTTTAAATGTTAAGTCATTCATATAATTGCCCATTACTTAAGGGAATATGTAAACTTATAATTGTTCAACTACCCACTACTTAAGTAACCGCCCACAATCAAAGGGTGGTTATTGTCAGGTCATCTTCTATAATTGCTCAACCATGGCTTATAAAAGGCAGGATTCACTTACAAAGAGGGATAAGAAAAATCGACCTAGTTGTTATACTATTAAAATACTTCCAGATACAATTCTATTAACTTACTTTTTAATCGACCTAGTTGTTATACTATTAAAATACTTCTAGATACAATTCTGTTAACTTACTTTTTAATCTTTCCTCTTAAACACTAGTTTCTATTTTTTGTGGCCTTTCTTTGGGTTTAGCAAACACTTCCCTAACTTAATCATTAGAGAGTTATCGTCGACCACACATTAGCACCTTTGATAATTGTCTATTTTTTAGGTTACTGAGGATCCAAGAAGCCGATAAAGAAGATATTATTTGTTAACATCTAGCAAATGAAAAATTAATGTCAAGAGTTGGTGTCGTCTATGGGGAATTGAACAAGAAGCTAATTTAAAGAGATATGTTAACATTAAGAAGAGAAAAGTTAGAGAAGGTTATAAATCAAGTAGCAATGGAACTCCATTAGGATTACAATGAAAGTTCAAGTGATCATACCTTAACAGAACGTGGTGATGGAAGTGTTAAAAATCAAGAATGCATGAAGATGATGATAAATGAGACATGCAAGCTAAGAACAAATTTATAACTTGCAGAATTTTTTATCGCATTTTCAAGTATAGATTGAATTTGTAAGAGGATTTGATGTGTTTACTTTGCTTTAATAGATACTTGATGAAGATGAAGGAGTAGTAGACTTGAAGAATATAAATCTTTCACAATTTTTAACAACCTTTAGAAAATTTTGAGAGTAAAAATCGTGAGTGAGAAGAGGTGAAGTATTTCCTTGTTTTGTAAAATATGAAACACTTTCACTTTTATACTTTAGGACCCACGTGCAATTATTTTATTATCATTAGAGTCCTTACAAAATTAAATTTTGTAAATCTTAACCCATGTTTTGCAAATAGGTCATTGGACAATCAAGGATTATAAAAAAAGGGCATGCAAACTACTTTAGATGTTTAAACCATTGAATATATTTATATATTTTTAAGTTCTTTAACTTTTAAATGATTATTATTTAGTCCATACTAAATATTTCAAACACTTTCTTGTAATAATAATTAATCTCATTAATAATTATTTGGCCAATTTTAACTCTTAAAATTGTCTTAATTTATTTTATGTAATAATTACATATGGTAATCTCTTATTATCCTTGGATGATGCAAGCCTCCTTTACATAATCCATTTTCTCTCACATGCTCATCTATCTTATCAAGGTTATTGGTGTGACCATGTGGGATTTCCATGGGTTAGCCGTATCTCGCTTTCGAATCACATTTGAAATTAATTTTGAAAATACTGACTATGGGTAACATCTAGCAATATACCATAGCCTCTAAAACACAGCGAGTTAATTACTTCTTTAAATCTCATTTTGTTCTCACTATCATATTTATTATGCAAGTAATATCCTTCCGTTATATATATATATCCTTATCGAGTACGAATTCACGGATGTCAAGATTCTGAACTCGATATTTAAGTGAGCCAACGATCAATATGTTCAGAACTTGTCATCACAAACTCTTTCATATGAATTTAAATACACTTTGGCTAGAGTTTTATTTATTTTTTGACATTTATCGATGCCCACCTTAGGAACTCGAATAAGGATTAAGTTAGCAAAAACTTCAATCTTAAAATCTTATCTTGACCATCATTCATTCCTGGGTACGAACAACGTATAACCAAACCGACTTATTATACGTGGCATGGTTAGTCTCGCATGTATATACCATATGAACCATACGCGTCCGAACCTAATTCGACCACGATGTCTCAGGTCGAAGGATTTCATCGTACACTAATATGACCAAACGATTAATCATTAACATCATGCTGTTCCATGTGATTTATCTTTTATTTTGGTCATGTTTGATAAACAGTTATCTAACCATGAATCCACATTAATGCCCCAGTGACATGTCCATCATAATTATCTGAACTTATTATTGTTCTAGTTGTCTATACCTAAGAGGGGGGTGAATTGGGTTGTTTAAAAATTTCAAGCTTAAAATGAATGCAATACAGTGCAATAAATAAAATAATAGAGAGAGAAAGCAAACACATAATTTATAGTGGTTTGGTAAGCTTGACCTTTGTCCACTCTCCCAGTTTTGGATCACTCCTGAGGTTTGATTATCTCCTTATTTTTATAAGTCAAGTGAAATCTAATACAACTCATTCTATGGTAAAGGGCAACTGAACACTTTCTTTTTGTCAGGTGAAGAGAAAATTAATATAATTTTCGTTTAATCCGAGTGAAGATAAGCCCACTCAAATTAGAAAGGTAATTCTATTTTAGCACTTTCACAGTAGAGCTGATATATCAATAAGCTCATACAAGTAATTTTTTCCTACAAGAAAGAATGAAAAATAATTACAGTAAAGAGAGAAAGTATGTTTTTCACTTAAGAATTTTCAGATGAATGTTCAATGATTTTTCAAATGTGCTCTATTCTTCTTCTTCTTCTTCTGAAATTCTTCTATTTATATTTATTCTCTTTGTGAAGACCCTCGTGTCCAACGGCTTAATTAGGTGCATTAAATGCCTGCCATAAATGCTGTAGAAAATACATTTGAGCTTTAAAACTTTAGAAAGTATCGATCTGTTCTAGCAATGTATCGATCTGTTTGTGTCAAATTTGAACTAAGTTGGTCTTTGATCCCAAGTATCAATCCTTTCTTCTTTGTGTATCGATCTGGTTTGCATTGTAAATATTTTCGAACTTTCTAGAATGTGAAGTATCAATTTTCTCAACTTTGGTATCGATCTAGTTCACTTTGTAAATATTTTTGAACTCTTTGGAATGCGAAGTATCAATTTCTTTAGCTCTAGTATCGATCTGTGTCTTCTACGTATCGATCTGCATTCTTCGGGTATCGATCCAATTGGCTTGGTGATTTCACTAAGGCTTCTGACTTGCAGGATATCAATCTCTTATCTTCTAAGTGTTGACCTTCTTCAAGTGTATTAATCTGTTTGGTCAGTATATTAATCCGATTGACTTGGTGATTTCATCTAAGGCTACTAACTTGCAAGATGTTAATATCTTATTTTTTAAGTATTGACCTTCTTCAAGTGTATCGATCCGTTTGGTCAGTGTATCAAATCTGATTGGTGAAAATGTCGATCCTTTACTCCAAGTATCGATTCTGTTAAGGTTAAATCACACTTCTCACAGAAAATTATTTAGTTTGATCACAAGTACATTCACATATAATTTTCTTATTTCTTAACATGCCTAAATCAATTTTATTATCCATAAATTAAATTGACATTACAGTAGCTTTGGTTATCATTGAAAACACACATTTCACATATTATTATATCATCAATTTCATTTTAAAAAAACTAGTAACATGATATCATCAATCACCCCATTTTCTGATGATAATAAAACAAAGTGTATTTTAAGCAATTTAAAGTATCCAAATCTCTCTTAAGGTCTATGAAGTTTCTGTTTTCCTTTTTAAGTTATGATTTACTTTAATGTCAAAATTTGTCATTTCTCCTCCTTTTTGTTATGCTTAAAATACTATCTTTTTCCCCTTTTTTGTTATGTTTAAAATTTAGATTTCAATTCAAGTTACTTCTCCATTTTTTTGTCAGCAATCAAAGAAGGAAATAAGGGGCAAAGATTCACATAAGTATGAAGACAAAGAGTATTCATTAATTAGGAAATCAGTAATACAATGCATTAGTTCAAAACAACCAAGAGCAAACAATCCACGATTAAAACACAAATATGCTACATAAGTTAAAAACGAACAACTACAAACATCCAAGGATTACATCATCGAAATTATCACTATTGACGTCTAAGTCAATATGATGAGACGTGCTTGGCTGTGAGGCATATAGAGGTCGATAGCCAGGCAGTGGTGGTTGAGGTGCAGATAAAGAGGCCGTAGGTCTTTGATATGGTGGTGCTGGCATAGAGATTATGTCTAAACTCTGCATAAAACGTTAAGTTTCGTTGCCAAACTCGAGTATAAACCGGCAGAGTTATGTTATGCCCTGATCACTCCATTACCCAAATAATAATGTTTCTGTAGAGAATTATTTTGATAAGAACATTTACTTCAAATGTCTTATTTTGACTTATCATATTCATAAATTATTTATAGTATGTATAAATAATTGAAACAACATACAAATGTGAATAAAAAATAATTCTTTTATTTATTAAAAATATTAAATATCTAACTACAAACTAAATATCGAAAAATCTATAACACGATTGATTTCTAGAGCATATATACTAATATGAGGATAAAGAGGGGGAGTTACAAGATCTTTGCAAGGAGAACTAAAAGAACATCCTAAGACGATGAGGGAAATGATGAGAATTTGGCAGGATATGGTCGATAAATTCAAAAACAATCTTGAAGTCGTAGAATCAAGAAATAAAGTAGAGATTACAAGTCCAAGTAAAAATCCTAAGGAGGAGGTTCCTTGACTTAAAAGGCTTACTATAGGCCAAAAAGGAAAATAAAAGGTTAGTTATATAGAGAAAAAGAGTGAATGAGGTCGCCACTACTCTCAAATTGCAAATCCCCCATTCCGAATCTATGAAGAGAATGAACAAAGACCAACCAGACAAGGGAAAGTAGGAATTAAAGAGATGGCAAAACGCTATGAAGATGTTTAGAGGTGTAAATAAAACCTGAGAAGTCATTTTGAAGGTATTAACAGGGAAAAAAGAAGAAGAAATCGTCAAAAAAGGGAAAGACAATGAGATGTTTAAAGAGTTGAAACGGTTGAAGGAAAAGATCTGAGAGTTGAAGAGAGAGTGAAGGACTAAGACACGAAAGGAGTATGAATTCAAGATTGATTCACCCATGTCTTAGAAAATCATGCATTTGCAGTGTTCAAGGAGATTTAAAATGCCACAAATCATTGCCTATATAAATTAGACAAAGCCAACGTTGCATGTTGATAGATATAAGGAAATGATGCCTATCCAGACTGAATTGGAAATATGTCATCCCTTATATAGACACAACATTGGTACAAGAATCTACATTCAATGAGTGTCAACTACTTTGGTCAACTATGCCATTAGTTCACGAAGGAGTTCATAGGATCTTGCATACTCTAAAGTATTTGAGTAACTTAAAAATAATCAAGTAGAAGAGTAATGAGAGTTTGAAAGAGTTTATAAAGAGACAACATGCTGAAGTGTTGGAATTGAGAACTTACAATTTGTTGATTGTATTAGAAAGGTTGAGGAAAGGTGTTAAGACGTACAATTTTTGGTATAAGTTATGCAAGAAACATATAACAACATGCGATGTCGCATATCAAGAAGTGAAAGAAGCGATCGTGACCGAGGAGAACATTGAGGAGAAGAAAACAGAAGAAAGAAGGGAGAACAATCAAGAACCCGTAATATTAAATAAAAGTCTGAAAAGGTTTGAGAATCATTGACCTCTAAGGCAGTTCAATGACAATCATTGACAATTAGAAGGAACTCGGTATGACAAGCAGCCACAAAATTAGAAACGATAACCACTGAAGCAAAATTACAGTTTATTGAGAAGATTGTAATAAGAAAGACGTGTGTTATTAAAGAGGTTACCACTCTTACCTCCAGTTGAAAACTAAAAACAAAGGGTAGCCAGAATAGCCGACCAATGATAGCTCACCACTTTAAATATGCCTCTAGGTAGAATCTACAAAAGATGTGAAAGATAGAGGTATGTTGGTTGCTCTAATGCTAATTAGAACTTTAATAAGGATGAGACGTAAAAGTAAATATTATATCTTTCATCAAATACATTGCCATAATAATGAAGAGTGTATAAAGTTAAGGGAATAGTTTAAAGTATTGATAAAAAAAATTATTTGAGGAATTATGTAGTAGGGCAGAGGATTGATGAAAACAGAGAGAGACTGAGTAGACAAATAAGGCAAAGTACGATGATAATTGTATAGGGTTCTACTTGTGTTGCTCAATAGGATCAACTATGAGGTAAACCTCAGTCTTTATTGTTTATACGAGTAAGAAGCCGAAGTGTTTAAGAAAGAAGATGCAAATGGGGTTAATTACCTGCATGATGATGCTCTGGTGATCACCTTAAATGTAGCAGCAACCCCAATAAATCGAGTATTCATTGACTTAGGGAGTTCAGTTGAAATTCTATTCAAAGACAAGCTGTAAGAATTTGGGATATAAAAATTGAGGTTAGAGAGGGTGCAAATCTCATTATACGACTTTGGAGATGGGTGTGTGGTGCCATTGGGAAAATTAAGATCTCTATCACGATGAGAGAGAATTTATAATAAAGACAATGATGGTTGAGTTTCTTGTTATCGACCATTATATACCATACAAGGTTTTGCTAAGGAGATAATTTATGCAAAATTTGAAAGACACAGTGTCGATTCACTATTTAAAGTTGAAGTTTTTAACTTTCAATGGAGTAATACCATATCGGGAGATTATAGAGAAATAGTAAGCTATTATACAACCACAATGGGAATAACTTTTTGCATATTAGCCATAAATTTGAGAGATCAACCAAAAAAAGTTGAGGATGTTGAGGCGAATCAAGCAACAAAACCTATTGAGGAATTGAAATTGATAGCTCTGAGAAATAGTGATCCCACCAAATTTTCTGAGGGAATATTTTGACATTTATGTATGATCTTATAAGGATATGCTAGAGATAGACTCAAGGATAACCACATATATTATCGGTCACAAGTTTATACCAGTGAAGCAAAAGAGGAGAGTGTTCAATCAAGAAAGATATGAAGCGATTCATACTAAGGTCAATAAACTACAAAAGGTAAGTTTTATAAGATATGCTTATTAACTAGAATGGATCGCTAATGTAGTAATGGTAACGAAGACAAATGAAAAAATAAAGGATGTGTGTGGACTTTACCGACTTAAACAGAGTATGCCCCAATGATAGCTTTCTTTTACTATAAATTAATTAGCTTATAAATGCTAAAGTAAGTCATGGTTTATTTAGCTTTATAGATGCATTCTCAATTATAACCATATCAAGATGTATGAGCCTGTCCAAAAGAAAAACTCATTCATCACCGACCGAAGATTATATTACTATAAAGTGATGCCTTTTGAATTGAAGAATGTCGGAACTATATATTAAAGGTTAGTAAACATGATACTCAAACCTTTGATTAGTAAGACAATGGAGGTGTACGTGGACAACATGATATCCAAGTTTGTACGTACTAAGGATCATGTGGAACATTTCAAAAGGAATGTTTGAACTCCTAAGGAAGTATCACTAGAGTTGCACATTTTCCCCCGAGGCTCCATTTCCCCACTCCCCCATCCCCATTTGGGAGAAAATTTTTGGAAGAAAATAGGGAAATAGGGTGGGGATGGGAATGAGGGGACCTCACCCTATCCCCATTTCTCAAAAAAAAATATTTTAAATATTTTTATTATTTAAAAATTTAATTATATTATATTTATAATAAAATATTATATTTATTTAAAATTTTTAGTAAAGTATATAAATAAAAAAACGAGGAAATAAGGAATTGGGATTAGGGAAATGGGGAAAATGAGGAATTGGGGTTGAGGATGGGATACCTCCCCTTAAAATCCCCCATCCCTATTTTCCCCCAAATAGGGATGGGGGTAGGGATAGGGGAGATTATGGAAAGTAGGGATGGGGATGGGGGAACCTACCCCCACCCCATTTCCCCAAATGTGCAACTCTAAGTATCACATGAAACTGAATCATGAGAAATGTGCTTTTGGTGTAAGCTCGAACAAATTTTTGGTTTTTATGGTCAATAGACTTAGGGTTGAGACAAACCCAAAAAAATTAAAGGCAATCAAGGAAATGAAATATTCGAGCACCTTAAAGAAGATGCAAAGATTAGTAAGGAAGATTATAACATTAAGATTCTTCATTTCCAAGTCAACTGATAGGTGTTTCAAATTTTTTTAAGTAATGTGAAAGGGTAAAGGCATATCTGGTTGAAATACTGTTATTAGCCCGACCACAAAAGGGAGATGTATGTTTCCTTTATTTGGTAGTATCAGAGCATACAGTGAGTGAGGTATTGGTGGGAAGATGAAAAGAAGATATATAAGCTGATGTCTATTATATAAGTAAGGTTTTGCTAGACATAGAGAGTAGGTACACACCACCTAAAAAGTTGGCTATAACTTTAGTAGTAACAGTAAAAAAGCTGAGGCCATACTTTCAAGCTCAATCAATTGTTATACTCACAAATCAACCACTAAGATATATTTTGCAAAAGCCTGACCTTTCTAGTCCACTTGTCAAGTGGTATATAAAGCTCAGTGAATTCGAGATCAAATTCCAACCAAGTAAAACTATAAAAATTCAAGCATTGGCGAATTTCATAGTAAAGAGGTTGGTATTTAGAGATGTGAAGAACAAGCCGTTAATGATGATCGAAAGAGATAATAAAGAGATCTCGTGATGAAAGTTGTATATCGATGAAGCCTCCAATACTTAAGCGTGCAGTGGTAAAATAGTTTTGATTAGCTCAACAAATGATGAAGTAGTCTATGTATTAAAATTTGGATTTAAACTAACCAACAATGAAGTTGAGTACTAGGCATTTCTATTAGGGTTAAGCATAACAACATCTATGGGAGTAAATAAGATTTGCATAAGGAGCAATTACTAACTCATAGTAAATCAGGTGAGTAGTCAGTTCTAAACACAGAAGAGAAGATGAAAATTTACCTAGATAAGGTGAAGAAGATAGTAAAAGGATTTGAAGAAGAAATCACAGAGCAAGAACTAAGAATATTAAATGCTCATGTAGTTTCATTAGCAAAGTTGGCATCAATAATCAAAGGTAGAGTATTGAGGACTTTACTGATCAAATACATTGAAAAGCCAAGTATTGAATATAAAGAGGAATTCCGAAATTAGGATGATAGAGACTTGGATGAATTCGATAAAGGCATACATTGAACATAGATGCCTAACGGGAAATAAGAATTAAGCAAGAAAACTGAGATATTGATCTGGCAATTACAGCTTGATAGACGATATATTATATAAAAAAAAGATAAGTAATGTCGTATTCGAGGAGTCGAACAATGTCTTAAGGGAGATCTATTTGGGTATTAGTTACAGCCATACATGAGCACAGTTATTTTCCTTTCGAGTTCTTAGATAGGAATATTTTTGGCCTCCGATTCATCAAGATGCTATAAAGTTAGTAGGGTCGTGTCAAAGTTGTTAGATCTATAAGGACATTATACGACAACCACTTGAATTTGACTAACATAACTAGTCATTGGCCATTTGCACGATGGGGCTTAGACTTGATAGGGTCATTGCCAATAGGATGAAAACAATCACGATTCATAATCATTTTTATAAACTACTTCACAAAATGGGTAAAGGTAGAAGCTCTAGTGATGATCACTAAGAAGAAGACCACAAATTTCGTTTGGAGGAATTTAATATGCCAGTGTAAAATTTCGCATGCTATAATCATCGAAAACTACAAGTAGTTCGACAATGACAAGCTTAGAGAGCTTTGCAAGAACTTGAGAATTGACATGAGGTTCATATTACCAACACATTCGGAGGTGAATAAACAAGTTAAAACTGTAAAAAAAGGTGATAAAAAAGAATTTGAAGTTGGAATAGGGGGATAAGAAAAATGTCTAGTTAGATAAGTTACCAAAAGCATTATAGGCTTATAGGATGATAACCTGAACAATTATATGAGAGACTCTTTTCTCACTTGTATTTGGTTATGACACAGTCATACCTGTCGTGATTGGAGCATCAACCTATTGTGTCTTGAAGTATACCAAAGAAGAAAGTCTAGAAGCAATGATCATATATCAAAACCTATTTGAAGAAAAAATAGAACAAGCAAAGATCCGAGTAGCGGCCTACCAGCAGAAGGTTGATTAGTATTACAACAAAAAAATGTGAGTTCAACAATTCGCCAAAGGAGATGTAGTTCTAAGAAAGGGCACACAGAGTACTAGGAAGTCAAGAGATGGATCATTTAGTCTAAACTAGGAGAGACCATATACAATATAGAGGATGGTCAGACAAAGGACATATCAGCTTGCACATACAAATGGTAAAACTGTCAAGAAACCATGGTCGCATGATAAGACTGTGTAAGGGAAAGTTTATCTACTTTGTCCAACTACTCCCTAAGAACGTAGGCTTCAATTAATTGGATTAAATGAAACATATGTTTATACCAAACTCTCTTGGCTTTCCTGATGTTCATATTATATAGTTTGTTGCCCACGCTCTCCTTGAATTTGGTCATGAATTTCCTCTCTCTCCTGTGTGGGGCAGCAACAACCTCTTCCTTTGCAGTTTATTTACCTTTCTCCTTAGATTTGTCATTTGTAATCATCAATTTTTTCCCTTTGTCTTTTGGTTTGGGAGAAAAAGTAGAAGTAAAGGTGTATTCACCTATTTTCTTCTATTTGGTAGTGGCCTATTGCTCTGCTTCCATTTCGAATAACTCCCCAATGCCTGTCATAAGATGTCTTTTCTTCTTCTTCTTCTTATTTCTCATTAAGGCCATTTTTCCAACAAAGAAAAAAAATATAAGAATTATATGTTGAGAAGAAATGATTTCATCAAAATTTGGTACTTACTCCTTTTTCTTTTATGACTGGGTGAAGCGATTATTGAAACGAGACTTGAGCTCTGAAGACTTTGAGGAGAGAATAGCTGGTGCTTAAAACATTTCATGGCTTTTACAGTAGACAATTTATCTTTAAGCCAAGGAAGGAGTTTCTTGGCATGCCTCTAAAGATTTGCTTAAAAGAAAATGATTTTGGGTTAGCGAATGTATAAACAAATAATCACAAGGAGAGATAGAAATAAATAGACTTGATGTATCAAAGTTAGTAGGGACAGAGATCTTCATGTTCCCTATATTGCCCTCCTATGAAAAACTAGCACTCTTTCCATGATTTGTTATGAGTTTCTTGTCCTCGTAAGTAATGAAGTAGTACCAGCACGAGTTGTCTTTCGGGTTACCCCTTAGTTGGTACAAGTTTCTCAGAACCAATCTCTTAGACCGTTGGGGCCATCCTTGGTAATGAAGGGTTAGATCTAGTCAATTTCATATGAACTATGATTCATTTTATACATTGGGTTTGTAGACCGAGGAGGAATAATATATTGGGAACTCGAGCTATCTGAAGAATTGCTAGTCGTCTTCTCCTTCTTGATTTCACCCTTACCTAGCTTGTAGTCGGTTCATCAACCACCTCTATAGGCTTAGACCGATAACCTAATTTCTTATAAGGGATTCCCTTATAAGTGCTAATGATATTGGCTTGGGTATTTGGATGTGGAGTCTTAGATGATGAGTTACCACTTATCGCCTGTCCAGAAGATTCCTTCTAGATATATTGGAAATCAAAATTTTCAGATCTAGTTATTATTTCTATGGTTACCAATGCTTTAGGTGGGTAAAAAAATCAAGAAGTCGAGCCAAAAAAAAAAAATTAATACAAGCTTAGTTAAACTTTCCTAAAAGGCCCAAATCAACCACAACAAACCAAAAAAATCCACAAAGACAAGATTTTAAAAATTCAACCCAAAAAATTAAAATAAATATACACCAATTCGATCTTTTAGATATCTTAAATACTCCATAATATAAATTCCCAACAACAAATTATGCAAAATGACTATAACTTATACTTAATACCTATTTTTAAAACGATTACATCATAATCAAAGGAACTACAAACCTAAAAGCCCCAAAACAAACTTTCTAAAACTACCCATGGCAGATAACAAGCAAACAAAGTTTTCTAGACAATTGAATGGATAAAATAAAAGTCCAGAATACTAACCTCAAATGAGAAGTGATGATGAAGAATTAATGAAGGTAGAAGATTCCTTCTTGGATTGTTGACTGCTTTAGTTTGCACTTTCTCTTTTCAAAACGTTCATTTTATTCTTAATATTTCCCTTTTATTGCGTTTAAGAATTGATGAAGTAAAGAAAAGAGTAAATTGAGGGCTATAAGGGTTTATAAAGTGAAGATATTTTCAAAACCTAACCTTTCATGTTTTCAAGAGCAAGAATGAATGACACCTATAAAACCAGTTGTTTCAATTAAATATCCATAATGATTACAATTGTCTTTACAAAATTTGAGGAGACTAATGAACTGCTTTCATGAAGCATGAGAAAACAAGCCTTAAATGTAGCTATAATCTTGTAAATAAAGCTATATTTCTTAGCAGTTTCAAATTCAAATTCAAATTTCCAATAGACGTGATGTCTATAGAATTATTCAAATTTCAAGTGACATGACACTCGAAAAGGCGACCTTTGCACCACTTCATAAACTGACAACTAAAGAACTAAAATTTTAGTTTCTAGTACCGAACTCTTTACTACTAAAACCTATGGGACTTCAGTTACCACCATTACCCACCTACCCAAAGACTGGGCATCCTTCTTTATCTGTTTCCTATTGCCCTATGAAGATCGATAATATCACCTTTGCATATATATAACAAATTTCGAAGATACGTAAGCCATTTGAGAACACGCACAAACGCAAAGAACCCAAAGACATGTAAGCAATTTAAATGCCATATCCTTTAAATAACCACCCATTACTTAAAGAGGACACACAAGCTTATAACAATTTAACAGCTCATTACTTGAATAACTGTCCACAATCAAAGGGTAGTTATTATTAGGTCATCTCCTATAACTACTCAAGCATGACTTATAAATACATGATTCACTTACAAAGAGGGACATGAAAAATCAACCTAGCTATTATGCTATCAAAATACTTCTAAATATAGTTTTCTCAACTTACTCTTTAATCTTTCCTCTTAAACACAATTTTATATTTTTTTTTGGCCTTTCTTTAGGTTTAGCAAATACTTTTTTAATTTAAATATCAGAGAATTATCGTCGGTCATACATCAATACCTTTAATAATGATACTATTTGTTGACATCTATCAACCAAAAAATCAATGTCAACGATTTAGTTTTTTAAGTAAGTGGTAAGTGGTTGACCCATCAAATAGGCTTGATTCGTATGTGCTACACACCTTAAAAATAAATTAAAAATTAATAAAAGAATGAAAATCATGTTATAGATAAATACTAAAATATTTAATTATTATAATTTTACCCAAACTTGTTTATGGTCTGACCAAAAAACTTTATAATTGTTTTTAAAATCTCAAAATTTAAGAGTTGTTTACAATTATGGCTAAAACTTAGGGCAATTTTAGTTGTAGTTAATATGTACGTTCCATAGTTTTTTTTTGCCTAAAATAGTTTATTAGGACAGAAATATCCCTAATACTGTAATTTAAAGTTAAAATGGACCAACTGAAGTTTCTAATGCTTTTTTTCCCTTCCTTATCCTCATCGTCCCCATCTCAGTGGACCGCCGTTGAATTAGTTCTATTCAAATCAATTTAAACACTATCTCCTTACTTTTTCAATCCTCACCGTTGTAGAGAAGGTACGCTGACTCATGTTTTAGTTTCTCTCCTTGAATTATAATTTTTTAATTAGATGTTTAAAATCTACGTGGGTTTAATTTCAACTATCTCCCTCTGAACTTGTTGTTTTAAAGTTATATCATTGTTCTTCGCAGTTCTTAGTGATTGTATTTACACGAACATAAATATTTATACATAATTGCGTGATGTGTTCTGCTTTTTGTCTTCGTATTCCGTTTTATCCAGTTTCAGTTAAGAGATTTCTTATGATTATTACTATTGCTTCTTCAGTGAATTGTTTAAATGAGTTCTAGTTTAGAGATTCCACGATTTACCTGTTTTCTTTCATGGATTTGGGGTTAATGTTAGCGGGTTATGTTTTAATGGTTTGATATGTTTTGGGGTATTCACAAATTAGGTTTTTTTGGTTGGTCATAATACATTAATGTATAGTCAAGGTTGTTTCTTGATAAATTCGGGGGTGTTTGATATGAGCTTTGAAGATGAATTTCAGAGGTTGATACTGGCAAAGATTTGTAATGCACTGTACTTGCTCGATTAATTGTGCAGTAGAAATTATGTCACGTTTCTTTTAGTAAAGCTTTTCTCTTTTTTACTTTATTTTTTTTTTCTTCTTAATTTTGAATTTGTGTGTATTTTTGAATTATATGTCTAATTGTATTTTGCCATGTGCAAATTGTTGAACTGTTTGATTCTGGTTCAGTTCTAGATCTACTGTTGTGAAATTCTTCTCTTTATTTCTAGAACTTGATAGAGTTTCATTTAGTTCAATTAGTTCAGAAGGATATTAACAATGTTTTTCTTTGTTGTCCTTTACTATTCTTTGCTAGTCTTGTTGATCTAGAAGTACTTCTGTGGCATTAAAACATTAAAACTTTTGGTTAGATTGTCAAGTTTTGTATGCATATTCGAAGACATAATGATAGTCTGAATTCTTCTTTTTCCTCATTTTCATTTTGATGCTTTGAGTTATTGACTCCAATGTTGCATAGTAGTTGTAGTATTTAGGTTTCATTTTGTAATGTAGGTTAATTTGGGAAACAATTTTTAAGAAAACTTTTCTTTTTTCCTACTCTCTAGACTGTAGATATGGATCCTGAGGCTGCACGGACTGCCAGAGAATCCCTGGATCTTGCATTTCACATGTCAAATATTCTTGATACGGGGCTTGATCGACACACACTCTCAGTCCTTATTGCCCTTTGTGACTTGGGTGTTAACCCCGAGGCTCTGGCTGCCGTGGTCAAGGAACTCCAAAGAGAACCCTCTCCGTCACCATCAATCCCTACTGCTCCATCATCCATGCCTTGAATAGGTTTGTGGTGTTACCTTATAATTGCCAAATAATAGGAAGAACTTTTGTCATGAACAACCTCTTCATGGTATACAATTTCTATAACTCTTTTGCTGCATCTTCGCTCTTATTTGTTTCTACATGAATAATCTTTTACAGCATGTTGTACATGGATCTGTCATCTTGTTTTGTCCGGTTTCTGTACTTGATTGTCTATTCTGAATTTAGTTGAGTTTTGGTGACTATAGATGAAGTCTGGGTTGGTTTGTTCAGTTCTTTCGTTTTGATTTTTTTATGTAGTTTGATGTTGCATTATTGTGGATCTACTTGGGAAAAAATTGAAGTGTTTTACATCTCTCTTATACGCACACCTCCAAACATTTGACTTATGACTTCTTTAGTAAAAGAACTTGAAGCAGTGCAGGAAGCAAAAATTATAGAACTCTTATCGAACATGATTTATTGGAAACTAATTCTCTGACTGTCCATGCATAGAAAGTATCCATGGAAGGGATATCCAGGCATTCATGGAAATTCAATTACTTATGTTGTTTACTGCTAGCATTTGAAAACAGAAATGTTCAGCATGTAATCATGAAACATCTTTGTTCACATTCACCAAACTGTTATGGGATTTAGTATAGGAATTGAAATGCCCTTGTATGGAAATTATGTAAAATAAACAAGTTAACTGATTTTATTGTTGTAAGGAAAAAAAAGGTGGGATCACTTCAAAAACCTACGAGAAAAAGAATTTCTGATACATTCAACCGTATGAGTACTCCTTTTTTTTTTTTATAGAAGATTCTTCCAAAGGACTATTTAGCATATCACCAAGGTGTTTATTTTGTCGAAGTGAGAATTCATTGCCAGCTTATGAACCCTGAGTGTGCGTAACCATTTTGTCTCAGCTCTGATCATAGACTAGAATGTTTGCCACATGTTTTCAGTTGTATACTTCTTAAGCTTACATTTTATTATTATTTTAAGTTTACATAAATGTAAACCAAATATCTCCCGATCTTTATGTGAGCAAGAATTGAACCTGAAACACCGTACGGTAGTACAAACCCAAGAATTCTTTCACAATATTGGAAAATTTTACTGGAGCTTGTTTTCTGTTGCCAGCTAGAGATATGCCTATTCCCGTATTGTTTGACTTGATTTGCTCAAAGCCCTCTTAAACCCTCATCCGTAAACCCTTTACCGCTTTCCATGTAACCCTATTATGGCTAGTTTATAATTGCATGTCTTAGTTTAGTACTAATATCATGTGATCTACTAGATTATCTATAGAGGTCATTTTTAATTGTACATACTACGAAAAGCTTTAAAAAAATTATGGAACTTTTAAGATGGGTTAATATTTATACAATTTATAGAAATATGAACTTAGGATGTACAAATTAGCCAAAGGGCATTTATATAATAATAAGAAAGTTGCTCTACCTAAATTTTGATTTCCTTGCTTTGTTCATAAAAGTAAGACTAAAACTTATTTGTTGAGAAGTGTATAGTTTAATTACATTGAAGTTTCTGACTGCTTTATGCCCAAATTGAAGAGATCATTATTAAAAATTTAAATGAAAATTAGGGTATGTTTGTCAATGAGTATATTTGAATTATATGACTTCAATTTGAAAGATGGTTTATTTAGTGCACTTAGTGGTGTCAATTTCTACTCTATTAAGAAGAAATCTGAATCTTTTTTAAAATTGATGATTTATGGTTATTGTATAATTTAGAAATTTAAAGTTTATGTATGATTTATGAATTTAAAAGTTTATTTTTGTGACACTTAATTGTAGGGGTTTGCAAAATTAGTTTTGATTTTACTCAAAATCAGAATCTATCTTAAATAATTCGATTCTTAAAATTTGAAATTGAAACTTATGTTGTTTAATAGGTTATTCTTTTTTTCGGTTTCAATTTAGTTCTGGTTCGAAAATAGGGTATCTGGTCTATCAATTATTTAAATTTTTTTAATTTTTAATTTCATAAAAAAATTTTTAAAAAATAAAATTAATGAAATTAAATTATAAAAGTATTGCATACATGACAAAAAAATTGAGTGAATAAAATAAAAAAGAAATAAGTTATTAAAAAGAAATGATATAAATAAATTATTAAAAAAATATTGTATTATTATTTGAGTTAATATTAAATATCATTAAAATGAGAATTTTTTTATTTTTTATGATGATATAATTATATATATAATAATATTATATTATGTTTATATTTATTTTTAATTGTTAACTTATTTGATAATTTTAAAATAAATATATACACAATGTGCTTTTATTAAATTATTTTACAAATAATATGATAAATTAAGTTAAATAAATTATTATAAACACATTAATTAATTTTTTCTATGTAGTTTTACGAATAAAGAGTGCTCTTTTTAATAAATTGTGTAATTTTATATATGTAATTTAATGATTAAGAGTTTGTATTTGAATAAAGGTGGAGTTTAATTTATTTAGTTTGAAAAATAATTTTTTTTAAAAAAATTGAATCGGCTTTTTGATTTAGTTCTAATTTCACAATTTTTAAGATTGAAATTTACTCTAAAAAATTCGGTTTTTGATTTTTTAAAATTGGAACATATCCTAAAAGAATCGGTTTTAATTTGAATAGATTTTTTAAATTCGCTTTTTGTGATTCTGGATCGAACAGAAATTATTACACACTTTTACTTAATTGTAACAAATTTTTATCGCTTGGGATGTTGTTGTAATAATTTTTTTTTATTAAAAGATGGGTATTGGAGTATATTTTAAAATACAAATAGATTCACTCAGAACTTAAACAAAATTTAACAATACAATACCACTTTATTAACTGATTAATTAATAATAAACATGTATTGTTTGATATTGCAAGTTTTTCTTAACTTTAAAAGGAAAGTTGAAAATTAAAATTATTCCGCAAACACCAACTTTTAGTGAGAATTGCTCAAAATTTTCACAAATATTTAACATCTTGTCATTTTATTTCATTGACATTGTAACTTCAAAACCAAAACATCTCAATCTTAATCATAACTTTAGTCAATATCGGACTCTTTTCTCTCTTGCTCTGAATTTTTATTCCTCGTATAAGAATATTCAGAAGTGGTTAAGAAATTTAAAATTGTAAAGAAGAAATCTAACCAATTTTGCATTTTGATGAAGTTTCGTTCCTATCTCAAAAACCCATACAGCAATAGCAATGATAAATTTAGTTCACGAAGTTGGGTGTTAATAATTTTTGTAGAGACGGGATTAATGGAGTTCTTCCGATTTAATCAAGTTCGTCAATTAATTTCCTTTTGTTTTTAATACAGCTTGAATTATTATGAATTTAACTTTAACCGATGAATTGCACCACAAATGCGAGATAGTAAGCATTTAAAATTAGTTCATATATCGAATGATCAAAATTTTCTAATATATACACAACAGCGATATGGCTTAACTCATCAAATCATTTACTTAATAAGCATCCCTATAAACGAGCTTATATAGATATTTACGATTATATATAACGTTTAAAAATTAAAAGAAGAAAATATTAATACTGCAACCATAAAACATAAAGCATAAAGCATATATGTGCTCGATCAAGGTGGAGATTTATATAATATATATAAAGAAACAAATTCGTAGACCACATTCATCATTATATATATATGATGATTTATTATACTATGTAGATTACACTTTTAATTTATGCAAAAGGTGGCGGCGAGTTGTGATGAATGGGATCAGGTCTAGAGGGCGAATCTCTCTTTATATGGAAATTAGGAATCCTTTCAGCCTCTGCCAGCAGCTTTTCATGGAACACAATCTTTTATTGAACTCCATCAAAGTTTCGAGCCTCAGGAGACGTCAGACTGATCATAAGGATCATGAAGTAGAATGTTAGAGATGGCTTAGCCTTATAAGCCATTGCTTTCAAATTGTAATATTGTGTTTTATACAAATCAAAGTTATACATGTTTATTTATTTATACTATCAAATTCGAAAGCTTCCCTATTTAAGAAAAATGTATTAAATGGGTGTATTCTATGGTCACTATGAGATGATTTGTTTGGTGACAAAGATGGAAATCCTGGCAAATCTATCATTTTTTTTCTTTATCATGCTGATCTTCGTACCAAAATTTGATGGTTTATGATTTCCTTTTTGAGTGTTACTACGTTTATTCGAAATTTCTCATTGCAATTACGCTATCAAAAAGCATTTAGAGTCATATTTAAGAGTAAAATCACTTGTAAACACCTTATTATTTTTAAATATAATTTATAAATTTTTTATTTATTGAGAATTCAAAGATATTCTCCAATTGACTTAAACGTCAGAGTGTTATCGCTAGATTTTTGATACCACTAATCGATAATTGAGGACAATAATTTCAGCAAATTTCATTCCACGAATAAACAAACCGTGTGTTGACATTAAAGAGGCAAAATTTGGGTAAAACCATAAACATAAAGTATATATGTGCCCAAGGTTAAGATTTAATTCAAAGAAACAAAATCATGGATCATATTCTTCAATATATATATATATATATATATATGCATGATAATTTATGATATTATGTTGATTACACTTTTAATTTATGCAAAAGGTGACAGCGAGGTGTGATGAATGGGATTATGTCTATAGGGTGACTCTCTCTTGATATGGATATTATGAATTCTTTTATCCTTAGTCATGGAGGACAATCTTTTCTTGCACTCGATCAAAGTTTCAAGCTTCAAAAATCATCAAACTTATCACAAGGATAATGAAGAAGAATGACAGGGACAACTTAGCCTTATAAGCCGTTACTTTCAAAACAAATCAAGGTTACATGTTTATCTATTTATACTAAAAAATTTACAACTTTCCCTTTTAAGGAAAATGGATAAAATGTTGGTTCTATGCCCTAGATCCAATAGGGTCAAATATGTAATTGTACTTTATTGTATTGATTAATAAAATTAACAATTTTTTTTATAAGTTTTATTTATGTTGATTACTTATATATAAAGTCTTTAGAATGACAATTAGATGAATTAAAATGAGTTTAATTTATGATATCCCGTCATTCTTAAATATTCTCAATCAAAGGATTATCAACACTAGGACATTGATAAATCTAGATTAAATCGGCATATTTTATGTCTGCTTTCTTGGAGAAAGAAGGTAACTAATCTTATAAGCTACTAGTAAAGGTGTTCACTTAGTCTAACATATGGATGCTTATAAGAGAACAAGTTCATCGAACTAACCCACTTGAGAAACCCATATAAAGTGTTATCCACGTATTTATGAGATTTCTCTCAGTTACGATGGTCTGACTGACCCTTAAACTTGATATTTTTATGGTACCTTGTTTGTGGATCATATATGCTTTGACATTATACCTTCGTTGTCCATAGCGAGAACGTACATAGGATAATGATCAGGTAATATGAGAAGCACGTAAAGGTTGTAAGAGATCAATAAAGGATTTGTTGCTCTGAATAACATAGAGTCAATATCTCAAAGGGGGCCATTTTGACATAAGTGACAATATAAGTCCATAACCATGATAAGTTCTAAAAAGAGTTTTAGAAACTCTAAATTTATATTATCAGCTTTAGTCAAAAGGATTCTATCATATGGTAATTGTATACGGAGTAGGTTTTACTAATTTAATATTCTTTCTCAATTGGGAGTCATAATGCATTATTAGATGCAGCTTTTGATATATGAAAATTAGTTTCTTAATTAAGGAATTAATTGAGGATAAATTAATTAAATTAATTTATTTAGACTTAAGAAGTTTATAATTATTTCCATTGCTAACATAAGAAAGAATCTAATTAGTCACACACTAAAAGGTATTAATGAATTAAGGTTAAATTATGTAGATAGATGATTAAAGATTTAATTGTTAAGTTCATTTTCTTTAAGAGTTTATTTAATAATTTTAGAAACTATTGGAGGTTAAATTATAATTATGCAAAATATTTGTATTTAATTATAATTATGTAATTATAGGCTTCCTAATTTGATTAAGATAATATTATTTAATTAATTAGATTAATTAAGTAGTATTTAATTTTAAAAATAAATTACTAATAAGATTAGGAATCTATTTATTTATTTTTCTATTTAAACTAGAATTTAAAAAGTTAAAATATGAAACCTATATAAATCCAAGTTTTGGTCTAAAAACGTATGTAAATGTGAATGAGAATTTTCTTCAAGAGTTGAGAGAAAATTATCTTGGCCAAAAACTTTCTTATTTATCACTTTTTAAGAACTAATATTCATGAAATGACACTCTACATAATTAAGATTTAGAAAAATTTTAAAACCTTAATTCTCTACTTTGTGTAAAATGCCATTAGATTAATACGATTTAAAAAAGGTGTTTGCGCAGTTTCTATATTTAGGCCATAACTTTTGGTTTCGATATCAGATTAATACGATTTAAGAAGATCTGAAAAGATAACTCAAAGATCTACAATTTTATATTTCATGAAGAAATTCAGATTCAGACATCTTAAAAGCCAAAAACGGCATCCAAAAGTATAGATCTGTAGAAAATCCGAAGAGGTATTATTTTAGCCCCATTGGCAGTAAAGATTTAAAGTAAGATCTTAATCTATTTATTTTATATTTATTTGAAATTATAAAGCATGATAAATAATATGATCTTGGCATGGGAAATAACACATTCATTTCAGCATTAAAATTTTAAAATAACCTAGTTCATCCCCCCTCTTGGGTATTACTAACTGGGATAACAAGTGGTATCAAAGCTTAACTCTGTTAAAATGGGTTTATAACCTAAATAAGTAGATCAAAATGGCATATAGCAGCAATCTAAGACAAGTAGTTGAGAAATTGTCTCAAATAGGCTACCATTTTTTAATGGAATTGATTATGCATACTAGAAAAAGAGGATTAAAATCTTTTTAACCAAATTAAACTTTGAAATCCTTCACATAATAGAAGATGGGTATTTTCCACCCACGTTAGAGGATGAGAGAACTAGAGAAAGAAAATTAAAGCCAAAAAGAAAATGGACCCCTGAAGAGAGAAACCATATCACTATAAATAGAAAGGCTATAAACATCCTATATTATGTTATAGATAGAGCTGAATTTATTAGAATTTTAGATTGTGAAATAGTTAAGTCCATTTGGGACATGCTAGAATTGGGTTTATAAGCTTAATATGACAAATTTAAGATTTTTTTCAATTTAACCACATAATCAAATATAAACTTCAAAAGTAAAGAGAATAAAGAGAAAGATAGAACACTTTTTATATTTATAGTGGTTTAGCACAACCTTGCCAACGTCTACTCCTTCAAACTCCACTTGAAGATTATATTATCAACAAGTCTTGAAAACCTAATAATCAATTTATAGCCAAAGAGATTTTTGGTACTTCTTTAAACTTTACAAGTGATTTACTCTTAATCACCTACCCTCACTCAACTTAAGTGAAAAACAAGTCTTGATATCCCAAGACTCAAATTACCACAAATGAGATTTTTTATACTTATTAAAAACCTCACAAGTGATTCTCTCTCAATTACTCGATATCACTCAACCCAAGTGAGATAACACTTCTTTCACTCTTTTACAAATAAGAATTGAGTAGAAATTTGATTATACATTTAAATGATTATCCAACAACTAAGAATATTATTGTTGTTCCAGTTGGCAATACCTAAGAGGGGGGTGAATTGGGTTTTTAAAATTTACAAATTAAAAACATATGCAATGTAGTGCAATGATGAAACAGTAGTTAGAGAGAGAAAGATACAAATGCAGTTTTATAGTGGTTAGCAAATCTTGGCCTACGTCTACTCTCTCGGATGCAAATCACTTCCATTGAGGTTCAACTAACTCATTGTTTTGACGGGACAAGAGAAACCTAGTATACTCCTTCTAAGGTGAAAGGAAACCTTATACTTCTTTCTACAGGTAAAAAGTAACCACAGTAATCTTTTTTAGTACAGGTGAAGATTTACCCAATACCAAATTACAAATGTATATTAAATTTTTGCTCCTATACTAGAGTAGATCTTACAGTATGCTCTCACAAGAAATTTTCTCTCACACAAGATTTGAAAGTTTACAGTAGAGAGAGAAAGTTCACTATTTTAGTCTGAAAATGCTGTTCAAGGAATTCTGTAGATATTGATTGCAAGTGATTATGCTGCTTTACTTCACTGTGTATCTTCTATTTATATTCTTCCTTTTTGTGAAGTAACTTTACTCTAATGGCTTGATTTTGTGCATTTATTGTTCGCCATTAATGCTGCAGAAGTTACCATTGAGCTTTAAAATCAGAGAAAGTATCGATCTCTTTCTCTATGTATCAATCTTTTTAAGTGAACATTATGATTAACGTCCTAAGTATCGATCTCTTCATCTCCAAGTATCAATTTGTTTTTGCTAGAGTTATTTATGGGTTTTAGTGTATCGATCAGTTGATGCTGGATATTGATCTAGTTTGCTTTATAATTATATTCCAACTCTTTGGAAAGTTTATGTATCGATCTCTTATTCTCCATATATTGATTTGGTTGCCTTTGTAATTATTTTACAACTCTCTATAAAGATCTTGTATCGATCTCTTCTTCTCCATGTATTGATCTGGTTATCTTTGTAATTATTTTACAACACTCTGTGAAGACCATGTATCAATCTGTTTATCTCCATGTATCAATTTATTGCATTGGTGACTTCATCTAAGGCTACTGTCTCAACACATATCGATATCCTCATTTCTTTGTATCGATCCTTCTTTGATGTATCGATCTATTATGGTTCTTGTATCAATCTATTTATTCACATATCGATCTATTTGTTTTTGAGTATCGATCCTGCAGGCTTTCTATTGCACTTTGATAAAAATTGTTAAGGAATAATTTCAAGCATATTCATACATGATTTTGAAATATATTTAGGACCTTTTTATTTTACTTAATCGTTATAAAAAACATATGAATATTAAGGTTTAATATCATCAATTTCTCTCATGATATCATTAATTACGTTGGAAATCTCTCTCTCTCCTACTATTATTTTAGTTATTGCAGTGCATTCATAATCACATTCATTTTAGCATTAAAATTTTTAAACAACCTAATTCACCTTCCTCTTAGGTATTGCAAATTGGGAAACAAGTGGTATCAGAGCCTAACTCTGTTAAACAAGATTTACAACTTAGAAGAGTAGATCAAATTGGCATCTAGCAGCAATCTAAGACAAGTACTTGAGAGACAATCCACAAATAGGCTATTATTTTTTAATGGAACTGATTATGCATATTGGAAAAAGAGAAAGTAAATCTTCTTAACCAAATTAGACTTTGAAATCCTTAACATACTATAAGATGGGTACTTTCCACCCACAATAAAGGATGAGAGAATTAGAGAAAGAAAATTAAAGTAAAAAAGAAAATGAATCACTGAAAAGAGAAACCATCTCACTCTAAATGAAAAGGCTATAAACATCCTATATTGTACTCTAGATAGAGCTAAATTTAAAAGAATTTAAGGTTTTGAAATAGTTAAGTCCATTTGGGACATGCTAGAATTGAGTTTATAAGCTTAATTTGAAAATTTTATTATTTTCTTCAATTTAACCACACAATCAAATATAAGGTTCACAAATAAAGAGAATAAGGAGAAAGGTAGAATATCTTAGATTTATATTGGTTTGACAGAACATTGCCAATGTCCACTCTTTCAAGCTCTACTTGAAGATTCCATTATCAATAAGTCTTGAAAACTGCAAGAATCAATTTATAGCCAAAGAGATTTTCGATACTCCTTTAAACTTTACAAGTGATTCACTCCTAATCACTCACTCTTACTTAATTGAAGTGAAGAACAAATCTTGATACCTCAATACTCAAACTATAAAAAATGAAATTTTTAGTACTCCTTTAAAACATTACGAGTAATTCTCTCTCAATCACTTAACATCACTCAAACCAAGTGAGAGAACACTTCTTTCAATCTTTTTCAAATAAGAATTGTGTAGAAATTTGATTACACCTTTAAATAATTATCCAAAAACTGAGAATATTACGTTTGTAATCTCTCTCTCTCTCTATTGTTTTAATTATTGCAGTGCATCCATAATCACATTCATTTCAGCATTAACATTTTTAAATAACTTAATTAACCCCTTCTTAGGCATTGCCAACTGGGAAAACAAGTGATATGAGAGCCTAACTCTGTTAAACAAGATTTACAACCTAGAAGAGTAGATCAAATTGGCATTTAGCAGCAATCTAAGACAAGTAGTTGAGAGACAATCCACAAATAGGCTACCATTTTTTAATAGAACTGATTATGCATATTGGAAAAAGAGAAAGTAAATCTTCTTAACCAAATTAGACTTTGAAATCTTTAACATACTATAAGATGGGAACTTTCCACCCACGATAGAGGATGAGAGAACTAGAGAAAGAAAATTAAAGTAAAAAAGAAAATGGATTATTGAAGAGAGAAACCATTTCACTCTAAATAGAAAGACTATGAACATCCTATATTGTGCTCTAGATAGAGCTAAATTTAATAGAATTTCAAGTTGTGAAACAACTAAGTTTATTTGGGACATGCGAGAATTGAGTTTATAAACTTAATTTGACAAATTTAAATTTTTCTTCAATTTAACTATACAATCAAATATATTCTTCAAAAGTAAAGAGAACAATGAGAAAGATAAAACACCTTAAATTTATAGTGGTTTGACACTATCTTGCCTACTTCCACTTCTTAAAGCTTAACTTGAAGATTCTACTATCAACAAATCTTGAAAACTCCAAGAATCAATTTACAGCCAAAGAGACTTTCAATACTCCTTGAAAATTTTCAAGTGATTCACTCTTATTCACTCACCCATACTCAAATTAAGTGTAGAATAAGTTTTGATACCCTAAGACTCAAATTACAACAAATGAGATTTTTTGTACTTCTTTAAAGTCTCACAAGTGATTCTCTCTCAATCACTCAATATAACTCAACCTAAGTGAGAGAACACTTCTTTCACTCTTTTACAAATAAAAATTGTGTAGAAATTGGATTACACTTTCAAATGATTATCCTAAAATTGAGAATATTACGTTTGCAATCTCTCTCTCACTCTCTCTCTTTATTCTTTTAGTTATTGCAGTGCATCCATAATCACATTCATTTCAACATTAAAACTTTTAAATAACCTAATTCATCCCCCTCTTGAAAATTGTTAACTGGGACAACAAGTAGTATCAGTGCCTAACTCTGTTAAACAGAATTTATAACATAGATGAGTATATCAAAATTGCATCTAGCAGCAATCTAAGACAAGTAGTTAAGAGATAATCCACAAATAAGCCATCATTTTTTTAATGAAACTGACTATGCATATTAGAAAAAGAGGATGCAAATCTTTTTAACTAAATTATATATAAACTAAATTATACTTTGAAATTCTTAACATAATAGAAGATGGGTACTTTCCACCCACGGTAAAGGATGAGAGAATTAGATAATGAAAATTAAAGCCAAAAAGAAAATGGACGCTTGACTAAAGAAACCATCTCACTCTAAATGAAAAGGCTATGAACATTTTATATTATGCTCTAGATATAGCTAAATTTAATATAATTTCAGGTTGTGAAACAGCTAAGTTCATTTGGGACATGCTGGAAATAGATTTATAAGCTTAATTTGACAAATTTAGGATGTTGTTCAATTTGAACACACAATCAAATATAAGCTTCAAAAGTAAAGAGAATAAGGAGAAGGTAGAACACCTTTGATTTATAGTGGCTTGACAGAACCTTGCCTAAGTCCACTCCTTCAAGCTCCACTTGAAGATTCTACTATCAATAAGTCTTGAAAACCCCAAGAATCAATTTACAACTAAAGAGATTTTCAATGCTCTTTTAAACTTTATAAGTGATTCACTCCTAATCACTCACCCTTACTCAACATAAGTGAAGAACAAATCTTGATACCCCAAGACTTAAATTACAATAAATGAGAATTTTGGTAATTCTTAAAAACCTCATAAAAGATTCTCTCCCAATTATTCAATATCACTTAACCTAAGTGAGATAACACTTATTTCACTCTTTTACAAATAAGAATTGAGTAGAAATTGGGTTATACCTTCAAATGATTATCCAACAACTAAGAATATTACGTTTACAATCTCTTTCTTGCTATTATTTTAGTTATTGTAGTATATTCATAATTACATTCATTTCAGCATTAAAATTTTGAAACAAACTAATTCACACCCTTCTTGTGTATTGCCAACTGGGACAATAAGTGGTATCTGAGCCTAACTCTATTAAAGAGGATTTACAACATAGAGGAGTAGATCAAAATGGCATCTAGCAGCAATCTAAGACAAGTAGTTGACAGAGAATCCACAAATTGGCCGTTATTTTTTAATGGAACTGACTATGCATATTGGAAAAAGAAGATGTAAATCTCCTTAACCAAATTAGACTTTGAAATTCTTTACATAATAGAAGATGGATACTTTTCTCCCACGATAGAGGATGAGAGAACTAGAGAAAGAAAATTAAAGACAAAAAGAAGATGAATAATTGAAGAGAGAAACTATTTTACTCTAAATAGAAAGGTTATGAATATCCTATATTGTGCTCTAAATAGAGCTGAATTTAATAGAATTTTAGGTTGTAAAACAACTAAGTTCATTTGGGACATGCTAGAATTGGGTTTATAAGTTTAATTTGACATTTTTAATATTTTATTCAATTTAACCACACAATCAAATATAATCTTCAAAAGTAAAGAGAATAAGGAGAAAGGTAGAACATCTTAGATTTATAGTGGTTTGACAGAACATTACCAATGTTTACTCTTTTAAACTCCACTTAAAGATTCTACTATCAACAAGTCTTGAAAACCCCAAGAATCAATTTACAGCTAAAGAGATTTTCGGTACTTCTTTAAACTTTACAAGTAATTCACTTCTAATCACTCACCCACACTCAACTTAAGTGAAAAAAAAGTGTTGATACCCTAAGACTCAAATTACAACAAATGAGATTTTTTTGTACTCCTTAAAAACATCACAAGTGATTCTTTCTCAATTATTCAATATCACTCAATAAAAGTGAGATAACACTTCTTTCACTCTTTTACAAATAAGAATTGAGTAGAAATTGGATTATACCTTCAAATGATTATCTAACAACTGAGAATATTACGTTTGCAATCTTCTTCTCTCTCTATTATTTTAGTTATTGCAGTACATTCATAATTACATTCATCTTATCATTAAAATTTTTAAATAACCTAATTCACCCCTTTTTGGATATTGCCAACTAGGACAACAAGTGGTATCAGAGCCCAACTCTGTTAAACTGGATTTAAAACCTAGAGGAGTAGATCAAAATAAAATCTAGCAATAATCTAAGACAAGTTGTTGAGGGATAGTCTAAAAATATGACAACATTTTTTAATAGAATTGACTATGCATAGTGAAAAAAGAGAATGCAAATCATCTTAACAAAATTAAACTTTGAAATCCTTAACATAATAAAAAATGGGTATTTTCCACCTACGATAGAGGATGATAGAACTAGAGAAAGCAAATTAAAGCCAAAAAGAAAGTGGACCCTTGAAGAGTGAAATCATTTCACTCTAAATAGAAAAACAATGAATTTAATTGAATTTTAGGTTGTGAAATAGCTAAGTCCATTTAGGACATGCTAGAATTGGGTTTATAAGCTCGATTTGACAAATTTAAAATTTTCTTCAATTTAACCACACTATCAAATACAAGCTTTAAAAGTACAGAGAATAAGGAGAAAGGTAGAACACCTTAGATTTATAGTGGTTTGACAAAACATTGCCTACGTCCACTCCTTCAAGCTCCACTTGAAAATTCTACTATTAACAAGTCTTGAAAATCCCAAGAATCAATTTAAAGCTAAAGAGATTTTCAGTACTCCTTTAAACTTTACTAGTGATTTACTTCTATTCACTCACCCTCACTTAACTTAAGTGAAGCACAAGTCTTGATAACCCAAGACTCAAATTACAACAAATGAGAGTTTTTGTACTCCTTCAAAACCTCATAAATGATTCTCTCTCAATCACCCAATTTCACTCAACCCAAGTGAGAGAACACTTCTTTCACACTTTTACAAATTAGAATTGTGTAGAAATTGGATTACACCTTCAAATGATTATCCAACAACTGAGAATATTATGTTTGCAAACTCTCTCTCTCTCTCTCTCTCTCTTTCTATTATTTTAGTTATTGCAGTGCATCCATAATCACATTCATTTCACCATTAACATTTTTAAATAACCTAATTCACCCCCCTTAGGAATTGTCAACTGGGACAACAAGTGATATAAGAGACTAACTCTGTGAAATAGGATTTACAACATAGATGAGAATATCAAAATGGCATCTAACAGCAATTTAAGATAAGTAATTGAGAGACAATTCACAAATAGGCCACCATTTTTTAATAGAACTGACTATACATATTGGAAAAAGAGGATGCAAATCTTCTTAACTAAATTATTCTTTGAAATCCTTAACATAATATAAGATGGGTACTTTCTACCCACGATAAAGGATGAGAGAATTAGAGAAAGAAAATTAAAGTTAAAAAGAAAATGGACCTCTGAAAAGAGAAACCATCTCGCTCTAAATAGAAAGGCTATAAATATCCTATGTTGTGCTCTAGATTGACCTAAATTTAATATAATTTCTGGTTGTAAAACAACTAAGTTAATTTGGAACATGCTAGAATTGGGTTTATAAGTTTAATTTGACAAATTTAAGATTTTCTTCAATTTAATCATACAATCAAATATAAGCTTCAAAAGTAAAAAGAATATGGAAAAAGATAGAACAACTTAAATTTATAGTGGTTTGGCACAACCTTGCCTACGCCCATCCTTCAAGCTTTACTTGAAGATTCTACTATCAACAAGCCTTAAAAACCCCAATAATCAATTTGCAACCAAATTGATTTTCAATACTCCTTTAAGCTTTACAAGTGATTCACTCATAATTACTCACCCTCACTCAACTAAAGTGAAGAACATGTCTTGACACCCCTAAACTTAAATTACAAGAAATGAGATTTTTAGTACTTCTTTAAAACCTCACATGTGATTATGTCTTAATCACTCAATATCACTCAACCCAAGTGAGTGTACATTTTTTTCACTATTTTACATATAAGAATTTAGTAGAAATTGGATTAAATGATTATCCAACAATTGAGAATATTACTTTTGCAACCTCTCTTTATTCTTTTAGGTATTGCAATGCATTCATAATCACATTTATTTCAGCATTAAAATGTTTAAATAACCTAATTCACCCTCCTCTAGGGTATTGCTAACTGGGACAACAAGTGATATCAGAGTCTAACTCTATTAAACAGGATTTACAACCTAGAGGTGTAGATCAAAATGACATCTAGCATCAATCTAAGACAAGTAGTTGAAGGATAGTTCATAAATAGGCCATCATTTTTTAATGGAACTAACTATGCATACTGAAAAAAGGGAATGCAAATCTTCTTAACTAAATTAGACTTTGAAATTCTTAACATAATAGAAGATGAGTACTTTCTACCCACGATAGAGAATGAGAGAACTAGAGAAAGAAAATTGACCTTTGAAGAGTGAAACCATTGCACTTTAAATGGAATAGCTATGAACATCCTATATTATGCTCTAGATAAAGTTGAATTTAATATAATTTCAGGTTGTGAAATAATTAAGTCCATTTCAGACATACTATAAGTCACACATAAGGTGACAAGTAAAGTTTAAGATTTGAAAATTAGTATGCTTGTTCATGATTATAAATTGTTCAAAATGAAGCCACATGAAAGCATAAAAGATATGTTCACTCATTTTACTAACTTTACCAATTAACTAGAAGCTTTTGGTCAATCGTATTCCAATGCAAATATTGTGACGAAAATCCTAAAGAGTTTACCTAGAAGTTGGGAAGCTAAAGTGATAGCCATTAGGAAAGCAAAAGACTTGAAAACCTTGCCACTTGAAAAGCTTCTCAGATCACTTATGACTTACGAACTGGAAGGCATACGAAATGAGGATGAAGATAAAGAAAAATGAAAGAATAACGTTGCCTTAAAGAGTACTAAAAAGGAAGAAGAAAAATATGAAAGTGAAGAAGAATCTGATGATGATGAGTTTCTTCTTATGGCCAAGAAACTGAAGAAATACTTCAACAAAGAAAGACCCAAGGGAAGAAATTTGAGAAGAAGATACTATCCAAAAAAAGAAAATTTCAACAGGAACAACAAAAAGGAGAAAAAGAATAAGAAAAAAAGGGAATCATTTGCTATGAATGCAAGAAACCAAGGCATACAAAAACGGAATACCCACTAAGGAAAGATAAAAAGGACAAGAAAAAGAAGAAGGCAATAAAAGTCATATGGGATGACTTATCCAGTGAAGAAAGCACTTCCTCATCAAAAAATGAGAGAGCAAATTTTACCTCATGAGAAAACAAAAAGATGTGGAAATTTCCTTAGCTCAAAGCTCTTCGTATTATGATACATGATCAAGTAGTGATAATGATGATTTATTGCATGGTGACTTAGTTGCACTATACGAAGAACTTAGAGATGATTTTTATAACTTGTATATAAAACATAAAGAAATGAAGAAAAAGAAATCTATACTCTCAAGGGAAAATAATTCATTAAAATCAAAAGTTAAAGAACTTGAAATGAAAAATGAATTTAACATGCTTAAGGAAGTTGAAGTATTAAAGGATGAAAACAAATCCTTGAGTAATGAGATAGTCTCTTTTAAATGAGTGTTAGCTAAATTCACATAAGGAAAAGAATTCTTAGACAAGCTCTTAGGTAGCAAAATATTAGTATTTGATAAAACTGGACTTGGCTACAAATAAGGGACAAAACAAAAGGCTTATGCTAACTATTTCATAAAATCCTCTAAATCAATGACATATTTTGTTACTTGTCATTATTGCAATAGGAAAGACCATTATAGTAACACATGTCCATATAAGAAAAATACATATAATGGTCCTAAAATGATGTGGGTTCCTAAGGGCATTAACCTTAAAGAAATCATGTATGCTAAAATGGCCAAGACTTTCAAAGATAGAACTAATGTTTATGGACCCAAAGTCACTTGAGTATCAAAATAAACTTGTCTATTTTGTAAGGACCTCATGTGAAGAGCAATAAGTATAAGAAAAATGTGGTTTTTAGATAGTGGTTGCTCAAGGCACATGACGGGAAACAAAATGTTATTTCTCCACCTAAAGAAAGAGGAAAGAAAAGATGTGATCTTTGGAGATAATAGTCGAGACAAGGTGAAAGGTATTGGAACCATTGACATAAACTCAATTTTAATTAAAGATTTTTTTTTATGTTGAAGGCCTGAAATATAACTTGTTTAGCATTAGTCATTTGTGTGATTATGGTTATAAAGTTGTGTTTCTAAAAATGAATGTGAAGTGTTAGATGAGCATGCTAATAAACTATTCTATGCACCTAGAAATAATAACGTGTATATAATAAAACTAAAAAACTTGAATGAATTAAATGATATTTGTTTGCAAGTTCTATGTGATGATTCTTGGAAGTGGCATAGAAGGTTAGGACATTATAGCATGGATCTCTTACGAAAATTAGCTAAACAAGGCTTATTATGAGACCTTTCAAATCTAAATTTCTCCAATGATAAAGTATGTAGTCTTTCTCAACTAGGAAAACAAGTTACAACATCTTTTAAATCATAGAACCTAGTTTCCACAATAAGACCTTTCGAACTTTTATATATGGATCTTTTTAGACCAAATAGAGTTACTTTCTTAAGAGGAAAACTTTACGCATATATAATTGTTAATGATTATTTTAGATTTACATGGGTATTTTTCTTAGAAAGCAAAAGTAATACTTTTAAAACATTTAAACCATTCTCAAAGAAAATTCAAAATGAAATATTTTACAAAATTGTGAAAATTAGGAGTGATCAACGTGGGGAGTTTGTGAACAAAGAATTTGAAAACCTTTATGATGAGAATGGATATTCTCATAACTTTTCTGCACCTAAAACCCTACAACAAAACAGAGTTGCTGAAAGAAATAATAAAACCTTACAAGAAATAGTTAGAACCATGCTTAGTGAGTATAACTTACTTGAATACTTTTGGGCTAAAGCTATAAGCACTGCATGTCATATAACAATTAGGGTTCTAATAAGAAAAATCTTAAATAAGACTCCATATGAACTCATCTTCCAAAGGAAACCTAAAATTAAATACTTTAAAGTCTTTGGATGCAATTGTTACATTCTTAATACCAAAGACAATCTTGAAAACTTTGAGCCTAAATCCGATCTTGGAATATTTTTGGGGTATTCCTTTAAAGGTAAAGCTTGCAAAGTTTTTAATAGGAGAACTCAAGTCGTGGAAGAAACCGTACATGTCACATTTGATGAATTTGATCCTGACTTGGCTAAATTAATTGTTAAAGAAAAAAAAAGGAATTAGAGATTGTAGAGAAGTTGAAAAACTTAAACTTAAAAGATATATCTATAGAAAAAGGAAAAGGAATTATAGAAGAAGAGGAAGCCACTAGAGAACTTCCTAAGGTATGGAAGTTTGCATCTAGCCATCCAAAAGAGCTAATTATTAGAGATCCCTCATAAGGGGTTAAGATTAGAAAAGGGACAAGAGAAATTAATGAGAACTTAAATGATGTTTAAAATGTAGTATTTGTCTCTCAAATAAAACCAAAACATGTTAAAGAAGCTTTAAAGGATGAAAATTAGTTAATAGTCATGCAAGAGGAGTTGAACAAATTTCAAAAGAATGAAGTTTGGGCTTTAGTACCTAAACCTAATTATTATCCAACCATTGGCACTAAGTGGGTATTTAGAAACAAGCTTGATGAGAATGGAAATATTTCTAAAAATAAGGCTAAGCTAGTCGCACAAGGGTATAGTCAAGAAGAAGGAACATACTATGATAAGACTTATGCACCCGTAGTTAGATTAGAAGCCATTAGAATACTCTTAGCCTTTGCATGTTCAAAATTTTTAAATTCTATCAAATGGATGTCAAAAGTACATTTTTAAATAATTTTGTAAATGAATACATTTATGCAGTACAACCTCTTGGGTTTGAAAATTATAAATTTCCAAATCATGTTTACAAACTCACTAAGGCGCTTTATGGTCTAAAATAAATATCTAGAGCTTAGTATGACAAACTTAATGAATTTTTGCTAAAACAAAAAATGATAATGTTTTACTAGTTTAAATTTATGTTGATAACATCATTTTCGAAAGCACAAATGAGTTCTTGTGCATTAAATTTTCAAATCTTATGAAATAAGAATTTAAAATGAGTATGATTGGAGAATTAAATTTCTTTTTAAGACTTCAAATTAAACAAACCAACGATGTAATTTATATCTTCTAATCAAAATACATCAAAAAGCTATTGAGGAAATTTAACATGATATAGGGTAAACCCATTTAAACTTCTATGAGCACTTTTACCTCCTTAGACAAAGATGAAATAGGAAAAAATATGGATCAAAAGTTGTATAGAGGCATGATAGGTTCTTTACTTTATTCGACTACCTCTAGACTTGACATATAATTTAAAGTTATTCTATCCAAAGGATCATAAGTTTAGCTTAAAAGATTATTCGGATGCTAACTATGGGGTATGGAAAGTGGATAGAAAAAGTACTAGTAGCACTTGCTACTTTCTTGAAAATGCAGTAGTATCATGGTTTAACAAGAAACGAAATACAGTTGCACTTTCCATCACTGAAGCAGAGTATGTATCCATAAGTAGTATTTATGCACAACTTTTGTGATCAAATATCAATTGCAAGATTATGAATTGAACCTTAGTCAAATTCCCATTTTATGTGACAATACGAGTGTCATTAACTTGACTAAGAATTCTATACATCACTCTAAAACCAAACACATAGAAATCCATCACCATTTCATTAGAGACCATGTTAGTAAAGGGGATGTGTTCTTAGAGTATGTTAACACAAATCATTAATTAGTTAACATTTTCACTAAACCAATTGATAGGGATTGTTTCTGTAAGACTAGAAATGAATTAGGAATTATGGAAATTGATTGAATCATGATTGAATTTGTTCGTACTTGACAATGTGTTTAATTCTTATTCTAGACACATTCAAATCGATACACTGTAAAAGGATCAATACGCTAATATGAACATATCAACACCTGGATTGAGATGGACTTAAGATCAATATGTCAATAAGGATGTATCAACACTGGAAATAAATTCCAAAATGTATCGATACCTTAGCTTGAAATAATTGCACAGTTAATGAGGCATCCACGTGTATGTCAAAAAATCAAAAGCCTCCAAAATCACTGCCAAAACTAAATGCGTATCGATAGGATTGACACAAATATCGATACCCTTTCATCTTCTCACTAGTATGTATCGATACCGCAATTAAATGTATTGATACTCTTCACGTTTTAAACAAAAGGATCGATATTTTATCAAGACAAATCAAAAAATCAATTTTCAGATCTTTAAAAAGATTAATATACTTTTAAATGCATTAATACTTTTATGCGATTTCAAGCCAAAAGAAGGTTACATCATAAATATTTGAGAACATTCAAATACCTAAAAGGGTCGATACTTCTCAAATCTCTCAAAATCCCGAAAGGCTTTCTTTATCTTCTTCAAAAATGCCTAAAACCAAAAACCTCGAAGTCAATCACCACAACAAATACTTAAAATCCCTAAAAGCTCTCTCTATTTTCTTCACCAGCACCTCGACCACCACCCCTAGGCTACCAATCTCCATAAACTACCCAACTGAGCACATCACGTCATGTTGATGTAGAGAGCAGAATGTCATGACCGCATTTTCTGCATAACAATAAGATATAAAATAATAGTTTATGCAATATTATTATAGGCCATAAATTAAAATATACATAACCCATTTGCTTTAACACCATTTTCATTTGGCCTTGTATTCATTTTGCAAAACCAATTTCAATCACAAACAAATGGAAGCCATTTGCTTAAACCAAGCATGTATATACACATAAGTCTAATCCATTTACTTACACCATACTTATATATATATATATATATATATCGCATTTACCTATCCTTTCTTCATTTGGTTAAGCCATTTGATTAAAAACATACTAGCCTTTCCTTTCCCGTATATATACATATATATATATATGTATACAAGTACAACTCCTTTACTTTAAATACCTTCTGCACTCGGTTTCTTCTTCAATTTCCAAATTCAATTAAACAAAAATATATGTGAACGAGAATTAATAATGGAGAACCGAGAGAAAAAGGGTAAGTATAGGGCATCCATGCATGAGTGAAGAAACTTGGTCAATTAAGCAAGCAATTCTAGTCGAATTAAGGGACTAGCAAAGGAAGACTGAGAGAGCACGAGAGGAATCGAAAGAAAGCAAGACTTGGTGGGCAAAACAGTGAGGAATTTGCCAGAATTTGGGAGCTAAAGAGGAGTGTTAAGCTGAGGTGAAGCAAGGAAGAGAGAAAGAGAGAGAAATTGAATGAAGCGAATCGAGAGTGAATTGCAAGGGCTGATCGAAAAATTGGAAAAATGAGTTAAAGGGTTGATCAAAAAAGAGAGGAAGGAGGAGAACCAGTTTTGGGCTGAGAGGAGAAAGTAAATTATAGTAAAGAGGAAGCAAGCCAACAAGCTAGGGTAAGTGCTAATGTGTTGAATTGGTGATTTTGACTTTAAATTTGTTTAATTAATGTAGTATGTGAATTATGTGGTTATAGTATCCAAATTGATGTGGCCTAAAAGTGGAAAGCATGTATGTTTGAGTTGTAATAGTGTGCTTTGTGGAAGGAGTGTTGTTGAAAAATACACATGAGAAGATGAATTGAGAGAGGTGAGAAGTGTTAATGTAATACGAGTGGTGTCTCTAAAAAATCAGAACACAAACTTAGGTTGCAGTTTTGTGTTCATGCGAAGAGTGATTTCAGTTGATAAAATAGTAATATAGAAGTGTTATTAGACATGTATAGGGTAGTGCACATGAGCGAACTACGGAGTGAGTGAGAGTGCGAGTGAAATGTATGAGTGTTGGCCGTAGGTAATTTCTGCGCAGGTTTAGTAAAGAAAGAATTGAGCGAGTTCTATACATTAGATTGACAATCCGTAAAATGTTATATAAACTAGACACATAGGGGTACAACATAGCCAAAAACCACCTCGCGGTGCATTACATAGCTGACTACACTGAGTAGGGTCACAAAAACATGTTATAACATGAGTGTTTGGACTCGAAATTTAAATTTGCGAGAATCTATTGATACTAGACATGTGAATGTATCTTAAGAAATTTTGGTTGAGATATCTTACCAATGTAATGCACCGCGAGGTGGAAGTTTATCGATGCGTAGTGAACGCCATACGAATAATCCAAAACGGGTAAATTTGGTCTAGTCTTGTGCAGATGAGTAGGGGGCATATTACATGCATAGCATAATTATATATTTGTTTAATTATAAAAAAAATCTAATACAGTAACATATATGTTGTAGATTATTAGGCCGATAGTTTGGCGACCCGTGATAGATCGAGTACACCACAGCCCGACACTAGTGAGTGGGTGTTTATTTGTGTATATATATATATATATATATGCATATGTGTATATGAGAATAATACTGAAAATACATATGAACTTAACATTGAGAATGCATATGAAACTAATATTGAAAATGAATATGAAACAAACTGATTGATATGCTTTCAAGATGAGTTGAAGTGATTGTATAAAATGATCATGATATGTTGTAATTTGATGTTAAAAAGAATAATTGTGTTGTATAATTGAGAATGGCCGTAAATGAAAACGGTTGGCTATTGTCTGTATACATTGAGTTTAATATAATGTGTTGTGATACAAAATGAACAGGATTGAATGTCTTGATCTTGTGAATTATTGTGTGCAATGTGGTTGAGAATTAGAAACAGAGAGACGGCAGAACGTAACTCTCCAAAGATACCTGCATGTCATTTTCGTGTATTGGAGAGACAGTGGAATGTAACGCCCCAAATCACTAGTATTGCTTAGTGTCTTAAGGGATGGCGATCGTAGCACCTTAAGCCACTAAGAGATTCATTTGGTGTTTGAGGTGATAGCGATGCATAATGCCCTTAAACACCGATATGTTGTGTATGACGTGTGATGGTATGCTATGATTGATACATTAGAAAATGTTCTCTTCAAATGCATGGAACTAACATATGTACATATATCTTATAAGAATATGCAAATGATGGCAAGATATAAATATATATATATATATATATGTATATGAGACAATGTTGTGTGTATAGCATCTAGTCACTGAGTCCAGTAACCACTCTCACCTACTAGTTTTGTTAGAAAATTCTTAATTTGGTGAGTTGACAGTCGCAGTAACCACTGTATCGGGTCCATTTCACATAGAGTTCAGCAATTTTATTTGGTTTTGTTATGTAATATATGTTACTGATGTCTTAGGTTGCATGTATATAAATTGATAGGTATATAGTCAATATTGTTTTGAGATATAGTGTATTATCTGAGTTGTATATATATATCAACAGTGGCAACATGACCTTTTGAGTTATGTTGATGTGATATAAATCTGTCTTGAGATTGCATATATAGCAGGTTGTGTAAGGCTTAAGGTGATGAGGCGGACCTTTTACTTGCCAGTAACATCACGGATTGTAGGAATGTTATAGAGTTGGTATCAGAGCATGGTCTAGGGGTTGGTGACTGCGATAGAGAAGTGTTAGTGTCATGTCTATAAGGTATACCCTCATATACAAGGGGCTATCCCTTCGATGTCCTCATTCATTGAGTCGTGCCTTATTCTGTCAAGCCTAAAAAATTTTTGAATTGCTATTAATTCTGTTTACTCCTATATAGATATAATGTTATCTTGATGTTGACCCAAAGATGATGGTGTACCGTGAGATGTGGGGTTAAACCAGAAAGTAATTACACTTCCTATAGTGACGATGAGGGGTGACAGATAAAAGCTATCCATAATAAAAAGATAAATAATTGAGAACATAATTAGATATAAAATGATGTATAGGATGATGAAATGGCATCTAGTATAAGCCATTTGATAGAAAATGACAATAGAAAGACAATGAGTGCCAAAGGCTCACCTTAGGGTTTGTAAGCCTTGTATAAATAGAAAACACCTCGAAATTAAACAGGTGTTGATATATATATATATATATATATATAGAGAGAGAGCCAAGATTGTACTAGATTATACACATCTTAGCTTATAAGGTTACTAAGGAGAATAGAAAATTGCACAATAAGAAATAATTAAGGACTTTGAAAAATAAATTGTTTAGATAGTAAAGCAAAGACACTGATGAGATATATAGTTATATATATATATATATATGTATGATATATTATGTATATACACATGATGCTTCTGTTGTTACTATTTATAGCCTTTAGTAGAACTTTAGGGCTCATGAAAGAGTAGATAGTTAAGTTCCCTACATAGTTATTCGCACTTGAAGATAGAATGCATGTGATAAGAAATTTGATCTAATTCTTGAAAATTTCATTATCATTCTTTTATAAAATGGTATTTATATCGAGTTTGTGACATGTTTTCGAAAATGTTGAAGTGTTTTACGACTTTGTGAAGGTGCAAGTTGTGATGTAAGGGGTATATGATGAAAACTTACTTAGCTTTGCAAAGTTTACCTTGAGTAGTATTTTATAAAGTTCATAATTAATGTGATTACAAAAATTATTATTTTGAGGTATTGTGATTGTGTTGAATCACGATGTGCTTATAATTGTGACTTGATGTTGTGTTGCTTAAGGATAAGTATTAATGTTATGTAATGATTTGTGAGATTGTGGGTTTATGAGTTGAAATGATAAGGATGCCACGGAAGTGTTAGATTACTATGCGTTATAAATTGTGACTCGGGACTATGGTATGTGAGGATAGATATAAATACTGTGTGTGATGGTATATAAATGATTTATTACATTAAGTAAAAATACAAAGATAAGATGGATACTCAAACTAAAAATTTGATATTGTTAGAGATATTGAATTTTGATGTCATATAAGGTATGGATTGGCTATCTGAGCATTATGCAGTAGTAAATTGTAGAGAGAAAACTGTTATGCTGCAGTTTTCTAATGAGCTAGCCCAAATGTACCAAGGGGATAAGAGTGAAGCCCCTTACAACCTAATATCTGTCTTACATGCTTTCAGATTGCTTTGGAAAAGAAGCTGTGGATTTTTTGCATATGTAAAAGATTTTAGGAGTGATGATTTGTGTATGAACTAGATCCCAGTAGTTAAAGAGTATCCTGACGTGTTGCCAAAGGAGTTACCTGGATTAACCTTGATATAGAGATTGAATTATGTATAGACATAGCTCTTATCACCCAACTTATATCCATTTTCCATATAGGAGGACTCTTATAGAGCATAAAGAGTTGAAAGTACAGCTGCAGGACCTCCTAGATAAAGGATTCCTTCGCCTTAGTGTGTGTCTCTGAGGTGCACAAGTGTTGTTTGTAAAGAAAAAAGATAAGACCCTTCGATTGTGTATTAATTATCGGTAGTTGAATAAGGTGACTATTAGGAATAAATATCCTCTGTCGAGGATTGATTATTTGTTTGATCCGTTATAAGGAGCAAAATGTTTGTCAAAGATTTATTTGAGATCAAGGTATCATCCACTTAAAACTTGGAAGAAAGATATTCCGAAAATAGTATTCTAAATTAGTTATAGGCAGTATGAATTTTTAGTAATGTTTTTTTATTGACTAATACACCGGTAGTTTTCTTGGATTTGATAAATAGGATATCAAACATTTTCTAGATCAGTTTGTGATAGTAATCATTGATGGTGTCATAGTGCATTCCTGGAGTGAGCATAAGCATATTGAACACTTTCATAAGGTGTTGTAGATATTGAGGAAGCATAGATTGTTCATCAAGCTATCGAAATGTGAGTTTTGACTCTCGAAGATTATATTTCTCGGTCATGTAATACCTAAAGAGTGGATTAGTATGAATCCATAGAAAATTGAGGATATATAGAGTTGGCATCGACCAACCAGTGTGATAGAGATACAGAGTTTTTGAGGTTAGTTACTTATTACAAATACTTTATGGAGAATTTTTTTAGGATTGCTGCTCCATTGACACAGCTGACTCAGAAGAATGTTAAGTTTGAGTGGTTAAATGTTTATGAGAGGAGTTTCTAGAAACTAAAGGAAAGATTTGTTGGCCTAGTTGGCAACACCCAGGAGGGAGAAAATTAGGTTTTAAAACTTTAGAAATTAAAAATGTAACCAATGCAGTACAATAAATAAAACAATAATAGAGTGAGAAAGACAAACACAGTTTATAGTGGTTAGGCAAAATTTGGCTTACATCCACTTTCGGATACGGATCACTACCACCGAGGTTCTACTATCTCCTTATTTTTCACAGGTCAAGTGAAACCCAGTACATTCCTTCTAAGGTGAAGGGAAACCTTACACTTCCTTTCTATTGGGTGAAAAGGAAAACTCACAACAATCTTTTTTAATTCGGGTGAAGATATACCCAATACAACATCACAAATGTATATTTAATTTTGCTTTCACACTAGAGTAGATGTATCAGTATGCTCTCACAAGAAATAAATCTATCACACAAAATTTGAAAGTTTTAAAGTAGAGAGAGAAAATTTAACAATTCACATTTGAAAGTACTCTTCAAGAATATCTTTTGATTTTGATTACAAATGTTCATTCTATCTTGCTTCACTATATTTCTTTTATTTATATTCTTCCTTTATGTGAAGCAATTTGAGTCCAACAGCTTGATTTGGCGCATTTAATGTCCGCCATTAATGCTGTAGACGTTACCGTTAAACCTTAAATTCAAAAAAAATATTGATCCTTTTTCCCATGTATCGATCTCTTTATGTGAATAATACGAGCTGAGTCCCGAGTATAGATCCTTTTTCCTTTTCGTACCAATCTGGTTCACTTCGTAAATAATTTCTAACTTTTTAGAATTTGCTTGTATCAATCCACTTTACTTCAGGTATCAATCTGGTCTGTCTTGTAAATAATTTGCAATTCTTTGGGCAAGACATGTATTGATCTGTTTTAGTTTAGGTATCAATCTGGTCTACCCTGTAAATAATTTATAACTCTCTTGATAAGACATGCATCGATTTGCTCTACTCCAAGTATCGATCTGATCTGCCTTGTAAATAATTTGCAACTCTCTTGACAAGACATGTATCAATCTATTATACTCTGGGTATTGATCTGACTTCAATGGTATCAATTCATTATCTTTAAGTATCTATTCTGTTTGATTTTTCAAGACACTTTCACACAAATTTGTTAAGAATTCAATTTAAACAAGTTTATATATTGTTTCTTGATTTTCAAACAAGATTAAGATCATGTTATGTTAACTTGACATTACGAATAATATTAAGTCATCATCGAAAACACATAAATATAATCAAATCATCAATCTCCCTTTTTTTTGATAATGACAAAAAATTAGGTTAATTATTTTCTTTTCTCCCTTTTAATGTAATGCTCAAGTTAAAATTTTATAAATGTTTATTTTCTCCCCTTTTATCCCTTAAGGTTAGTTGCATGCTCAAAGTGTGAGTTAAAAATGTTTATCAATATGTATATTATTATGTATATTTTCTTCCCCTTTTTGTCAACAATCAAAGAAGGAAGACATATTAATGACATATAGATACATACACATAAATGAAGAAAAATAGAATTAAAAGCATATCAATAATATTCAAATTCAAATTTCATTCCACATAAACAACTCATACAATGACATTCAATGTTTCAAAGGGTTCCAAAAGGCTCTGGGCTATCGCTATTGACATCCAGGTGTATAGGTTGGAAAATATTAGGCTGAGGTGCAGGAGGAGGTCGAGGTCGAGATGAAAAGACAGTGGGTCCATGGTAAGTAAAAGCAAGAGTTGGTGCAGGTGCTAGGGTAGCTGTTTTAGCTAAGCTGTGCATGAACCTATGAGTTTCACTACGGAATTCCAATCCAAGTCGCCCTAGCTGAACTATGCTGTCTCCGCCCCAAGCTAGGTACTCTTTAATTTTGTGCATTTGGGTAGTGACCATGCTCTCAATGTTTGTAAGGCACTCATCAAAGTTGGACATAGTCGTCTCAACTTTCTCTCCTATACGGGTTAGTTGAGCTTGCATGTTTTCCAAGAGAGATAATATTGTGGAAGAGGGAACGAATTGTGAGTCAAATGTCGTTGGAATTGAAGTAAGAACGGATAGGGTTGCTTCATGTACAGGTTGAGGTATAGGTATCTCATTTTCTGGTATCGCCTTATCTTGAGGTTGTTTCTGCATCGTTTGTTACTCTCGATTGTGTAAGTGCTTGTACCGAGATTGAAGTATCCATCTCCCATAACACATGTGGCAAAGTGTTATTTTTGACAACATAGCAATAGTCAACGGCTCAATGGTATCGGTCTTAGCATGGATCCATGATGGACTCTTCCAAATGATTATTGAGACCACATATCCATAATGAAGATGGTTAGCTTTGGACATTGTGGTTTTCACCATTGCGTTAAGAATCAAAGATATTAAATCAGGCCTCTTACCCTCCATGATGCTCTGCATCCACTACATATCTTTATACGTTATTTCTGAATAATGTCCAGAATATGCGTTAAGATTGTAAGTGACAATGAGGTAAAGGATTCTCTTATAGATGCCTAGATAAACTAGTTTGTTGTCTACCTCTATCAAATTTGGATTGTTGAAAATTACCTTGCAAGCTTCAAGAGGTTGAAATGCACTTGTTAGATATAAAATGCCCTTTTCTGGTACGTGAGTGATGTCAGACAGGATACTAGCATTAACCTAAAACGAGTGTCCACAAATGTTGCTCTAAACTCAGTCATTTATAGTCGGCCTGAGTGAGGGTCCTTAGTATCCACATTTGAATTGAAAATTTTGACTAAGCTGTCAAAGCATTTTCCTCGAATATTGAGGTAGTTAATCTATCCGAACTCTTCAAAGGTTTTGAGATAGGAAAATTAAATTGAAATTAGGAGGTTGAAGTCCAGAACACGTCAAGGAGTAATTTTTTGGTTTAGAAAGAAAAAAAGGTACCGATCCTTTGCCTCACAGTTCTGGAAATCAAGATTTGACGAAGAAGACTCAAGTGTCTTAGGTCTCTTTTTGTGTCTTACTTCAGGATTCTCGGTCTTATGCATTTTGTAGTTAGCATTTTTTAAAAAAATGAGAGATTAAAGAACATAACTCTAGATTTCAACAATTTAGGGTTTGTAGAGAAAGAGAGCTCTGAGTTTTTGATTTAAAGAAAAGTATCGATATGTTTAATTTGAGTAATTTTTAGACTTGAAATCACATAAAAGTATCGATACATTTAAAAAGTGTATTAATCTTTTCTTAGATCTGAATGATATATCAATCTCGCTTGAAGAGGTTTCGATACTTTTTTTATTTTATGTACGATTATCAATACGTAGAGTTGAACGTATCGATACATGTGAATGAGAATAAGATTAGATTCATATTTAAGAATGGCTTTTGATGTGCATTTAACTTTAATTGCTAATGACTAGTCTTTACAAATTTTCAAAATACACATGTTTATTTATTGATTGGATTCAAGGTATCAATCTAAATTGAAGGATATCGATACAAACTAGAAATGATTGACAATGTCGATATGTCAAGAAAGTGTATCGATATTAAGTAATGATGCATAAGGGTATCGATACGATTTTAATGGCATATCGATATTTTACAATGATATCGATACTCTGTGATAGATGTATCGATCTGATTTGTTCTAGAAATGAATTTATGCCAATTTCACACGCAAATAAGTAGCCTTAAACAATATTCGAACAATTTTCATTATTCTTTGTTCATTTCTAATTGTACAAAAACGATCCCTATCAAGTGGTTTTGTGAAGATGTCAGCTAATTAAAGATTTGTGTTTATATATTCTAGACAAACATCTCCTTTATTAACATGGTCTCTAATGAAGTGATAACGAATTTCTATGTGCTTGGTCCTAGAGTGATGAACAGGATTCTTGGTTAAGCTTATGGCACTTGTGTTATCACATAGAATCGAAATTTTACTTAAATCTAATCCATAATCTTACAATTGATGTTTAATCCATCAAAGTTGTGTTGTATACAAAAACAACCCACGGATATGTATTCAGCTTCGATAGTGAAAAGTCCAACTGTGTTTTGTTTCTTGCTAAACCAAGATACTAATGCATTTCCTAAGAAGTAACAAGTACCACTTGTACTTTTTCTATTTACTTTACATCCTCTATAGTCGGCGTTCAAATATCCTTTCAAACTAAACTCACTGTCCTTTTGATAGAAAAATCCTAGGTTAGGTATGGCTCTTAAGTACCAAAAAATTTATTTTACCACTACAAGATATGACTCTTTAGGATTGGATTGAAATCTAACACATACACACACTTCATAGAGAATATTGGGTCTAGAGGTAGTCAAATAAAGTAATGATCCTATTATACCTCTATATAACTTTTGATCTAAACTCTTTCCTATTTCATCCTTGTCTAATGAAGTAAAAGTGTTCATAAGAGTGTAAATGGGTTTTTCCTCTACCATATCAAATTTTCTTAGCAGTTCTTTGATATATTTTGATTGGGAGATGTAAATTCCATCACTTGTTTGTTTGATTTGAAGTCCTAAGAAAAAATTTAGCTTTCCCATCATGTTCATTTCAAATTCCCCTTTCATAAGGTTTGAAAATTCAATACACAATGACTTATTTGTACTTCCAAAAATGATATCATCAACATACATTTGTATTAATAAAATATTATCATCTTTGGTTTTAATAAAAAGTATAGTATTAACACTTCCCCTCACAAAGTTATGTTTTAGCAAAAATTCATTAAGCTTTTCACACCAGACTCTGGGTGCTTGTTTTAAACCATAAAGTGCCTTAATGAGTCTAAAAACATAATTTGGAAATTTATAGTTTTCAAAACCAAGAGGTTACTCTATGTAGACTTCTTCATTTATAACACCATTTAAAAATGTACTTTTTACATCAATTTGGTAGAGTTTGAAGTTTTTATAGCATGAAAAGCCAAGAGCACTCTAATAGGTTCTAATCTTGCTACGAGAGCATATGTCTCATCATAATCTATTCCCTCTTCTTGACTATACCTTTGTGCCACTAGTCTAGCCTTGTTACGAGAGATATTCCCATTTTCATCAAGTTTATTTCTAAATACACATTTGGTACCTATAATTGGATAATCATGAGATCTAGGTACTAAGGTCCAAACTTTATTTCTTTGAAATTGATTTAATTCTTCTTGTATAGCCATTAACCAATTTTCATCACTTAAGACTTTTTCAACTTATTTTGGTTTAATTTAAGAGACAAAAGCTAGATTTTGGACTTCATCTAAATTTTCATCAATTTCTCTTATTCTTCTTCTTGTTTTGACTCCTTGTGAAGGATCGCCTATTATTAGTTCTTTTGGATGACTAGAAGTATATTTCTATATTTTTGGGAGTTCCTTAGTAATTTGTTCTTCTTCTACATTTCATTTTGTTTTTTAAAAAATTCATCATTTAAGTTCAAGTTTTCTAAGTTTTCAATTACTTCTAATTCTTTCTCTTTTTCTTTAGCAATTAATTTAGCCAAATTAGGGTCGTATTCATCAAAAGTTATATGCACACTTTCTTTCACGACTTAAGTTCTCTTATTGAAAGCTCTATAGGCTTTGCTTTTAGATGAGTAGCCTAGAAATATTCCTATATCAGATTTTGGCTCAAATTTTTCTAGGTTATATTTAGTATTAAGAATATAACAATTACATCCAAATACTCTAAAGTAATTAATCTTGGGTTTTCTTTGAAAAATTAGCTTGTATAGAGTTTTGTTTAATATTTTTCTAATTAGAACTCTATTTGTTATGTGACATGCACTGTTAATAGCCTCAGCTTAAAAGTATTCGAGTAGGTTATATTCACTTAGCATTGTTCTACCCATTTCTTGAAGAGTTATATTCTTTCTTTCAACAACTCTATTTTATTGTGGTTCTAGATGCAAAAAAGTCATGAGAATATCCATTCTCATAGCAAAGGTTTTCAAATTCTTTGTTTATGAATTCTCTACTTTGATCACTTCTAATATTTATAATTTTGAAACCTATTTCATTTTCAACTTGCCCCAAGAATTTATTAAATGCTTCAAATGTATTGCTTTTATTCGCCAAAAAGAATACCCATGTAAATCTTGAATAATCATCTACTATTACATATGCGTATAGTTTTTCTCCTAACGATGCTACTCTATTTGGTCCAAAAAGGTCCATATGTAAAAGCTCTAATGGTCTAGTTGTGGAAACTAAGTTTTTGGATTTGAAAGAAGTTTTAACTTGTTTTCCTAATTGGCAAAGACCACATACTTTGTCTTTTATGAATTTAAGATTGGGGATATCTCCCAATAAACCTTATTTAGCAAGTTTTCATAAAAGATCTATACTACAATGTCCTAACCTTCTATGCTACATCTAAGAGTTATCACAACAAGCTTGTAAGCATATGCCATTCATTTCATTCAATTTTTCTAGTTCTATGACATATATATAATTGTTCCTATGTTCATAGAATAACTTATTTTCATACTTATCTAATTATACTTAAGACCTTTAACATACAAAACATCTTTAATTGAAATTGAGTTGATATCAATGGTACCAATACCTTTTACTTTGCATCAACTATTATCTTCAAAGATTATATCTTTTCATTCTTTTTTCTTTAGATGGAGAAATAACTTCTTGTTTTCCATCATGTGTCTCGAGCAATTGCTATCAAGAAACCATTTCTTTTTGTACTTATTGCTCTTCATATGCAGTACTTATAAAATGGACAAGTTTATTTTGGTACCCAAGTGACTTTAGGTCCATAAGCATTAGTTTTAACCTTGAAAGTCTTGGCCATTTTAGCGTGTATAATCTCCTTAAGTTGTGTTCTCTTAGGTACCCATATCATTTTAGGTCCATTATATTTATGTTTCTTATGTAAACATGTATTGTTATAATAACCTTTCCCATTGCAATAATAACAAGTGATAAATGATGTTACTTGTTATTAAGTTTTCAAAAAATAATTTACATATGCCTTTTATTTGATTCCTTATTTATATCCAAGTCCGGCTTTGTCAAATACTAGCATTTGACTATCTAATAGTTTGTCTAATGTTTCCTTTCCTTGTGTGAATTTCGCTAACATGCTTTTAAGAGAGATTATTTCATCTTTCAAGATTTTATTTTCATTTTGTAATTTGTCACATTCCTTAAGCATGCTAGAGTATTTTTATGCTCAAATTGACTAACTTTTAATTTTAATGAATCATTTTTTTAACTTTAAGGAGTTCAATTTCTTTAATTTTTTATACTTAACGTACAATTTCTGAAATTCATCCCTAAGTTTTTCATATAGGGTACACAAGTGATTTTCTAGTAAGTCATCATTATCACTAGTGCATATGTCAAATAAGAAGAATTATGATCAAGGAAAGTTATCTCATCCTCTTGCTTTCCTATGAGGCAAAAATTGGCTCTATCATTTTTCGATGATGAAGTGCTATCTTCACTTGATGAGTCATCCAATGTCACATTCATTGCCTTCTTCTTTTTCTTGTCCTTCTTATCCTTTCTTAGTGGACATTTAGGTCTTGTATATCCCAGTTTCTTGCATTCATAGCAAATGATTTCTTGTTCTTTTTCTTTTTCTTTCTCCTTTTCATTGTTTTTCTTGAATTTTTCATTTCTTGGATAGTCTCTACTTTTTCAATTTCTTCCCTTGTTGAAATACTTCATGAATTTCTTGGCCATGAGAAGAAATTCATCCTCTTCGGATTCTTTTTCACTTTCATTGTCTTCATCTTCCTTTTTAGTGATCTTTAAAGCTATGTTTCTCTTGCCTTTTTCTTTATCTTCATCATTATTACGTCTGTCATCCAACTCGCATGTCATCAGTGATCCAAGAATCTCCTCGAGTGGCAAAGTTCTTAAATCCTTTGCTTCTCTAATCGCTATCAATTTGGCTTCCCAGCTTCTAGGTAGACTTCTTAAAATTTTTGTAACAATATCTACATTTGAATAAGATCTACCAAGAGCCTTAAGCTCGTTAATAATGTCAGTAAAACAAGTAAACATGTCTCTAATGCTTTCATATGATTTCATTTTAAACAATTCATAATCATAAACTAACATGCTTTTTTTTAGTCATTAACTCTACTAGTGCCCTCATGTGTTACCTCAAGCATATCCCAAATTGATTTTGCAGTTTCACATCTTGAAATTTTATTAAATTTAGCTCTATGTAAGGCACAATAGAGTATGTTTTTGGCTTTACCATTTATAGTGAATCTATTTCTTTCCTGAGGTGTCCATTCTCTCTTTGGTTTTAATTTCCTTTTTCTAATTAATACATCCTCTGTTGTGGGTGGAAAATATCCATATTCTATAATACTTAGGATTTCAAAATCTAGGGTTGTCGAGAAGATTTGCATCTGCTTTTTCCAATAGATATAATCAATTCCATTAAAAAATTGAGGTCTGTTTGTGGATTGTCCTTCAACTACTTGTGTATGGTTGTTGCTAGATGCCATTTTTGATCTACTTCTCAAGGTTATTAATCCTATTTTGCTAAGTTAAGCTCTGATACCACTTGTTAGCCTAATTGGCAACACCCAAGATAGGGGTGAATTGAGTTTTAAAACATTAGAAATTAAAAATATAAGCAATGCAGTACAATAAATAAAACAATAATAGAGTGAGAAAAACAAATACAGTTTATAGTGATTTGACAAAGTTTAAATTACATTCACTCTCTTGGATACGAATCACTACCATTGAGGTTCTAATATCTCCTTATTTTTCACAGGTCAAGTGAAACCCAGTACACTTCTTATGAGGTGAAGGGAAATCTTACACTTCTTTTCTCTCGAGTGAAAAGGAAAACCCTAATAATTTTCTTTAATTCGGGTGAAGATATACCCAATATAATACACAAATATATATTGAATTTTGCTCTCACACTAGAGTAGATGTATCAGTATGCTCTCATAAGAAATAAATCTCTCACACATGACTTGAAAGTTTTACAGTAGAGAGAGAAAATTTAATTATTCACGTTTGAAAGTACTCTTCAAGAATATCTTTTGATTTTGATTGCAAATGTTCATTCTATCTTGCTTTATTGTGTTTCTTCTATTTATATTTTTCATTTTTGTGAAACAACTTGAGTCCAATGACTTGATTTGGCATATTTAATGTCTGTCATAAATGTTATAGAAGCTACTGTTAAGCCTTAAATTCAAAAGAAGTATCAATCTCTTTATATGAATAGTACAAGCTGAGTCCCGAGTATCGATCACTTTGCTTTTACGTACCGATCTAGTTCATTTCGTAAATAATTTTCAACTTTCTTGAATTTTCTTGTATAGATCCGCTTTATTTCAAATATCGATTTAATCTACCTAGTAAATAATTTGCAATTTTTTGGATAAGACATGTATCGATCTATTTCAGCTCAGGTATCGATCTGGTCTGCCTTGTAAATAATTTACAGCTCTCTGGATAAGACATTTATCGATTTGTTTCAGCTCAGGTATCGATCTGGTCTGCCTTGTTAATAATTTGTAATTCTCTGAACAAGACATGTATCGATATGCTCTACTCTAGGTATCGATCTGGTCTGCATTATAAATAATTTGCAATTCTCTAGACAAGACATGTATCGATTTGCTCTACTCCAAGTATCGATCTGGCTTTAATGGTATCGATCCATTATCCTTATGTATTAATCTTGTTTGATCTTTCAAGACAATTTCACACAGATTTGTTAAGAATTCGATTTAAGCAAGTTTGTATATTATTTCTTGATTCTCAAACAAGATTAATATCATGTTATGTTAACTTGACATTAAGAATAATATTAAGTCATCATAAAAAACATATAAATATAATCAAATCATTAATGTGATATCATCAAGATTGACCACCGCTCCTATGTTGGTGTTGCCAACAAATGCAAGAGGGTATACGGCATATGGTTATGCATCTAAAATGGGTCTAGGTTGTGTATTGATGCAACAGGGGAGAATAATTGCCTAAAAATCACGGTAATTGCATCCTTGTATGGAGAGTTACCCCATTCATAATTAGAGATGGTGGCAGTGATTTTGTACTTAAGATATAGAGGCATTATTTGGATGGTGAGACTTTTGATATATATATATATATATATAAATCATAAGATTCTTAAATATATCTTTAGTCAAAAAGAACTTAATTTGAGGCAGAAGAGATGGATTGATCTTCTGAAGGACTATAACTGTTCTATATAATACCATCCTAGTAAGGCAAATGTAGTAACAAATGCCTTAAACAGGAAATCGATGGGGAGTTTATCATATGTAGCAGTATGTAAGCATCAGAGGTTAAAGGAATTGCACAATTGTTTTAGAGATAAGATGTTATTTCAAATAACTGACCAGGACTCGCTGATGGAACAAATTCAAGTAAGGTCTGTTCTTATTAATGAGATTCATTCAACTCAGAAGATGGATTATAAGTTGCAACAGATAAAAAGTCGTATAAGGCTAGATGCAAAGACGGAATATCATATTGGTAGTGAAGGTCTTTTTAAGAGACAAGACAGGACAGTAATGCATTCAGCACTGGAATTGAAACTCACATTGCTAGAGAAAGCTCATGCTTCATCGTATGCGATGCATCTTGGTATTATCAAGATGTGTCATGATTTGAGAGATTTATACTAGTGGAAAAGAATGAAGAGAGATATTATAGAGTATGTATCACAATGTCTTACTTGTTAGCAAGTTAAGGCTGAGCATCATAAACCAGCAGTGACACTACAGAGTTTAGAGGTTCCTAAATAGAAGTGAGACCCAGGGTTATGACTTTATTTGGGTGATGGTTAATTAGTTGACTAAGTTCGCACATTTTCTTCCAGTAAAGACTACTTATTCTGCAACTCAGTATGCCAGAATGTATTTAGATAAAATAGTCACACTTTATAGTATTCCTATCTCGATTGTCTCATATAGAGGTACTTAATTTACATCTAAGTTCTGGTAATCATTTTAGGAGGCTTTGGGTACATAGCTAAATTTTAGTACAGCCTTTCATCCTCAGACTGACGGTCAATCTGAGCGTACTGTTCAAACATTAGAGAATATATTGAGAGCTTGTGTACTCAACTTAGAGGGTAGCTGGGACATGCACTTGCCATTAATTGAGTTTGCATATAATAATAGCTATCAAGCAAGTATTCAATTAGCTCTATTTGAAGCCTTATATGGTCAAAGATATAGATCTCCAGTGGCATGGTTTGAGGTTGGTAAGCATAAGCTGCTAAGACTTAATCTGGTATAAGATTCAGTAGAAAAGGTTAAGCTGATCAAAGAAAGAATGAAGACGGCACAAGATCGACAAAAATCCTATGTAGATCATCGGAGACGAGACTTGGAGTTCATTAAGTCCGAGAAATATTGGCCCATTCCAAATTCTTAGAAAGGTGGGAAACTGAGCATATGAGCTTACACTTCTTCCGAGCATGGATAAGGTTCACTATGTATTTCATGTTTCTATGCCAAGAAAGTACGTGCATGATGAGTTGCATATATTAGAGCTGTAGACGGTTGAGATCAGACATGACTTATCTTATCTAGAGCAATTAGTGACGATAGCTGATAGAGAGGTCAGAAAACTTCGCTCCACAAAGATTCCTTCAGTTAAGGTGATATGGCAGCAACATAAAGAGTAAGAGGCTACTTGAGAACCAGAAGAGGCTATACAGTGACAATTTCCCTAGTTATTCACTGATGGAGGTATATTTTATAATCTCAGTTAAATTCGATTTGAGGACGAATCATTTTAAAGGGGAGAATTGTCATGATCGCATTTTCTGCATAACAATAAGATATGAAATAATAATTAATGAAATATTATTATTGGCCATAAATTAAAATTTACAAGTTTGTATTAAGGAATATTACAAACTTATGATTTATAATACAAGCTAGAAATGTATATTAAGCAAGTTAAGAAAATTAAAAAAAAAAAACCAAAACATAAATTAATTGCTTAAACTGTATATGCATATATACATATACCTAACCCATTTGCTTTAACACCATTTCCATTCGACCTTGTATTGATTTTGCAAAACCGATTTCAATCACAAATAAATGGAAGCCATTTGTTTAGACTAAGCATGTATATACACATAAGTTTAACCCATTTACTTACACCATACTTATATATATATATATAAGTACAACTCTTTTGCTTTAAATACCTTTCCTACTCGGTTTCTTCTTCAATTTCCAAATTCAATTTGACAAAAATAGATGTGAAAGAGAATTAACAATAGATAACCGAGAGAAAAAAGGGTAAGTATAGGGCATCCATCCATGAGTGAAGAAACTTGGCCGATTAAGCAAACAAATTTAGCCAAATTGAGGGACTTGCAAAGGAAGACCAAGAGAGCATATAAGGAACCGAGATGAAGTAAGACTTGGTGGGTAGAACAATGAGAAATTGGCTGAAATTTGGGAGCTAAAGAGGAATGTTAGTTTGCGGTGAAGCAAAGAAGAGAGAGATAGAGCAATTAAATAAAGCCAACCAAAAGTGAATTGCAAGGGTTGATCAAAAAATTGGAAAAATGAATTAAAAGGCCCATCGAAAAGAGAGGAAGAAGGACAACCAACTTTAGGCTGAGAGGAGAAAGCAAATTACAGCAAAGAGGAAGCAAGCCAGCAAGTTAGGGTAAGTGCTAATGTGTTGAATTGGTGATTTTGTCTTTAAATGTGTTTAATTTTTGTAGTATATGAATTGTGTTGTTATGGTATCTAAATTGATGTGGCCAAAAGAGTAAAAACATGTATTACTGAGTTGTGATAGTGTTCACTATGGAAGGAGTGTTGTTGTTGTGAAAAATACATGTGAAAAGATGAATTGATGGAGGTGAGAAGTGTTAAAGTAATGCAAGTGGTGTCGCCAAAAAATTAGAACACAAACTTGTGACGCTAGTAGGTCGTAGTTGTGTGTTTATACGATGAGTGATTTGAGTTAATAAAATATAATATAGGAGTGTTATTAGACGTGTATAGGGTAGCATATATGAGCAGACTACAAAGCAAGTAAGAGTGTGAGCGAAATGCATGAGCATCTGCCGTAGGTAACTTTTACGAGGGTTCAAGAAAACGAGAATTGAGTGAGTTCTAGACCTCGGATTGACAAAATGTAAAATATTACAGAAACTAGACACATAAAGGCACGACATAGCTGAAAACTAGGCAAGACATTAAGCTAAGCAGTAGCAGAATTTGTTAGAACTGAGCTGTCTTGTCAATGTTTCACAGCCGATTACACTGAGTAGAGTGGCAAGAATAGGTTATAACTTGTTCGGACTTTAAATTTGAATATATCAGAAGCGATAGAAACTAGACATGTGAATGTGTCCTGAAAAACTTAGGTTGAGATACCTTACTATTGTAATACATCGCGAGGTGGAAATTTGTTAATAAGCAGTAAGAGTCATACGGATGTCCGAAATAGGTAAATTTGATCTAGTCTTTGGGAGGCAGTAGATTACATGTATAACATAATTGTATATCTGTTTAGATATAAAGAAAAAATCTAACACAGTAATATATATGTTGTAGATCATTAGGCTGATAGTCCGATGACCTTGCAGTAGATCGAGTACACCAAAGCTCGACATCAGTGAGTGGATTTTTTTTGTATATATGTATATATATATATATATATACATATGTGTATATGAACTTAACACTGAGAATGCATATGAAACTAATATTGAAAACAAATATGAAATAAACTGATTGATATGTTTTAAATATGAGTTCGAATGATTGTACAAAATGATCTTAATATGTTATAATTTGATGTTAAAAAGAATGATTGTGTTGTATGATTGAGAATGGCCGTCAATGAAAAGGTTAGCTATTGTCTGTATACATTGAGTTGAATATAATGTGTTATGATATGAAATAAACAAGATTGAATATCTTGATCTTATGAGTTGTTGTGTTTAATATGGTTGAGAATTGGAAACAGTGAGACGGCCATACATAATGCCCATGATGATTGATTTATGACTTGAGCAACAGCGAAACATAATGCCCCAAGGATACCTGTAGGTTATTTCCATGCATTAGGGGTATAGCAGAATGTAACGCCCCTAATCACTGGTTTTACTTAGTGTCTTGGTGGATGGCTTGTATATAGTGTATTATCTGAATTGTATATACATATCAACAGTGGCGACATAACGCCTTGAGTTATGTCGATGTAATACGAGTCTATCTTGAGATTGCATGTATAGCAAGTTGTGTAAGGCTTAGAGTGATGGGGTGAACCTATCACTTGCTGGTAATGTCCTAGATTTGGAGGATGTTACACAGTAGTAATTCCAATGAGATATTAGGCTGTCTGTGATACATAGATGTGTGTTTTTCCTTGGTGGCTTAATTATAATATGACTATGGATTGCTTATTTTGACTATTTGTATTAACTACTTTGTATTGATGATTTTATGTTTAATACAAATTCCATATTTTCTTTTATCCTTGTTTGAAAATTAGCATATTTGATTTCCTTATTTGATTGTTGACAAAGAGGGGAGAAGTAATTCGAATAATGAATAATTTATTCAATTAGAAACATAATATATTAGGAACATAATATGAGACAATAGAAGAATATGAATGTTGATTTAGAATTTTAAGTTTGATAAAAAGGGGAAGAAATGAGTCAATCTGACAATAAGGCGAAATAAAATGAGATGTCTCACTTTCTTTGTTTAAGGGGGAGAATAAAAACTTTATAGACCTTAAAGGGAGAATATTTGAATTAACTATTCTTAAGAGAGATTTTGATAATCTTTGAATAGAACTTAAATTGACTAAAATTTTTAAAATACACAATGTTTAGTCATCATAAAAAAAGGGAGATTGATGATATCATATTAGTAGTTTTGATTTGAAATTGATGATATCATGACATGTAATTTTGTGTTTTCAATGATGAATAAATTTGTTATAATGTCAATTTAATTTGTGGATAGTAAAATATATTTGAATATGTTAAGATTCAAGAAAATTGTATGTGATTAAACTTATGAGTAGACTAAACGATTTTTTGTGAGAACTGTACCTTAAGCTTAACAGAATCGATACTTAGAGTTAAAGGATCGACCTTTTCACAAAACAGATCGATACCCTGATCTTATGGATTAATACATTTGAAGAAGATAGATATTTAGAGTTCAAGAGATCCACATCTTTACAAGTTCGAGAGTTCGAAAATATTTAACAAGTGAACCAGAACGATACCTAAAGTATTTGGATTGATACATATAGAGAAGATCGATATTCAGAGTTCACAAGATCGATACGTTGCAGACCCGAGAGTATGAAAATAATTACATGGCGAACCAGATTAATACATGTGATGAAGAGATCGATATGTTGCAGACCTAAGAGTTCGAAATAATTATAAGGCAAACCAAATCGATACATTGCAAACCCGAGAGTTCGAAAATAATTACAAGCCAAACTAAATCGATACATCTGAAGAATGGATCGATACATTGCAAGTCAAAGACTTCAGAATTATTTACGAACTCGACCAAATCAATATGTGAAAGAGAAAGAATCAATACTCGGGATCAAAGACAAGTCCAGATTCAAATTTGGCATGAACGGATTGATAATTTAGCTGAACGAATCAATACTTCCTGACGATTTTAAAGCATAAAAGTAACTTCTGCAGCATTTATAAGGAATATTAATTGAGCCAAATAAAGCCGTTAGACATAAGGGACTTTACAAAAAGAATGAGTATAAATAGAAAACTTCAAGACAAGAAGAACAATATAATACATTTTGTAAATTATTGAACATTCTTCTTGATCTTCTAACGAGAAAATACTTTCTCTCTCTACTACAATTATTTTTTGTATTTTCTTCTTTGAAAGAAAATCAAAATTGTGAGCTTATTGTACTTCTACTCTAGTTAGAGAGTCAAGAAACAAAAAAAAAATACTATTTCTAATTATTGTGGTTTTATCTTCACTTGGTTAAACGAAAATTGCATTAGGTTTCTCTTTACCATGGAAAAAGAAAGTGTACGGTTGCCCTTTACCATATAAGGAATTGTATTAAGTTTCACTTGACCCATATAAATAAAGAGATAGTTAAATCTCGGTGGTGAGCTAAAATTGAGAGAGAGAAAGTAGGTCGTTCTTGCCGAACCACTATAAATCTTTTGTTTACAATCTCTCTCTCTACTCTTTTATTTATTGCAGTGCATTTATAATCACATTCATTTCAGCATTCAAATTTTTAAATAACCCAATTCACCTCCCTCTTGGGTATTGCCAACTGGGACAATAATTTTTGATAAAGCAGGTATTGGTTACAAACAAAATGTTAAACAAAAGGTTTACTCAAAATATTTTGTTAAATCAAGTCAACAAACAAGTCCATTCATCACATGTCATTTTTTTTGCAAAAATGATCATTATAGTTATGCATGTGCCTTTAAGAACAGCATATACAATGGATTAAAATTAATGTGGATTTCCAAAGGCACTAAAATCAATTAGAATACATTTGGAAAATTAAAGTGGGTTCTAAAGGGAGGTACTAACCTTTCTGGACCTATAGTTACTTGGGTACCAAAATGAACATTTTTGTTTTATAGAGGACTCATTTAGAGAGCAACAAGTACCAGAAAATTTGGTTCCTCAACACTGGTTGTTCAAGACACTTGACAGGAAATAAAAAGTTGTTTCTCTACTTAAAGAAAATTTGGAGACAATAGTCAAGGCAAGGTTAAAGATATTGGAACCATTAGCATAAACTTTATTTTAATTAAAAATATTTTAGATGTTGAAGGCTTGAAATATAACATGCTTAGTATTAGTCAATTGTTTGATTATAAAGTTATATTTCTTAAAAATAGTTGTGAAGTGTTTTATGAACATGTTAACAAATTATTCTATGTACCTAAAAATAGTAATGTGTACATCATAGAACCAGAAAACTTGAAAGAATTGAAAATATTTGTTTACAAGTTCTATGTAATGATTCTTGGAAATTTCATAGAACATTAAGACATTGTAGCATAAACCTCATATGAAAATTAGCTAAACAAAGATTAATAAAAGACCTTCTTAATCTAAATTTTACCAAAAATAAAGTTTGTGGTTCTTGTCAACTAGAAAAATAAGTTAAAACTTCGTTTAAATTAAAGAATCTAGTTTCTACAATAAGACCTTTAGAACTTCTACATTTGGATGTTTTTGGACCAAATAGGATTGTATCCTTAAGTGGAAAACTCTATACATATGTAATTGTTGATGATTACTCTAAATTCACGTGGGTATTTTTCTTAGAAAGTAAGAGTAACACTTTTGAAACCTTTGAAAAATTCTCAAAGAAAATCCAAAATGAATTTGGATATAAGATTGTGAAAATTATTAGTGATCAAGATTAAGAGTTTGTTAACAAAGAATTTGAGAATCTTTGTGATGAAAATAGATATTCTCATAATTTTTCTGCATCTAAAACTCCACAGCAAAATGGAGTTGTAGAAAGGAAATTGAGATATTACAAACAGGAAATTTTTTAAGTAAAACTCCTTATGAGTTTGTCTATCAAAGAAAACTCGAGATTAAGTACTTTAGAGTCTTTGAAACTAATTGTTATATTCTTAACACCAAAGATAATCTTGATAAATTCGAGCCAAAACCTGACCTTGGGATGTTCCTAAGATATTCTTCTGAAATCAAAACCTATAGAGTATTTAACAAAAGAACTCAAGTCGTGGAAGAAACAATACATGTCACTTTTGATGAACTTGATCTTGACTTGGCTAAGTTAATAACAAAAGAAAAGGAAAAAGAAATTGAAATTTTAGAGAATATAGAAACCTTAAATTTAGGTGATGCCTTTAAAGAAAATGATAAAGAAGTTGTTAAAGAAGAACAACCTTCATATGATTTACCTAAAGCTTGGAAATTTGTCAAAAATCATCCAAAGGAGAAAATTATTGAAGATTCTTCTCAAGGATTTAAAACCAGAAGAAAAACTAAGGAAATTCCTCAAAATATAGAAGATGTTCAAAATTTAGTGATGCGAACGGATAATATTGCCACAAGTTATTTGGATGTTCAAAATAGGACTAGTGGTACATTATTACGGCTGTGTGACGCATCATTAACTATGGATAATCACCCATGTGACTCGTCACATTTGGTCAAGTTCAGTAACACGTTCACCAATGTATTACCCATGTTTATACTCTTGTGACATGAGACTCATCACCTAACTATTAGCATCCAATACTAATCCTTAGCAATACCAAACATACTAGGCAATGTTATTTTTCCATATGATATTACCTCAACCGAGAACTAATTCAGATGTATTAAATCAGAGACTCTATACCCATATCTACAACTATTTACAGATAGAGTCTTGACATCATAATATATCACAAGATCTCATTCTACATTTTATATACAATGTAATTTAGCAACTGAATATGCAAAATAATACAAAAATTATTTTATTAATCATAAACTAATTTTATCAAGGAATCTTATCAAGGAATCTTATCAAGGAATGCCATGATATGAAGTAGGCTAGCCATCTAAGCCAAAAGCAAATAAAGGCATTACATAAAATGACATGCTATAGGCCTCAAATGCAATAAGATGTACAAAAGTTTGTGCAAACTTATCTCATGTGTCAACAAGACAAGAGTGAATATCAAAGTCTAGCGGGTTTGTTAGAGCCATTACCTTTTTCGAAGAAAGCATGATAAGGTACCTCTATAGATTTCATAGTTGCATTGCCGAAATCTAACAAGATGGGAATAATCATTGTGGTGGTTTATCAATTCTCCAAGTATATGACATTCATTCCCGCACTAAAGAATTATTCCACAGAGGGGACCACAAGGCTTTTCTTCAAGCATACGGTCAAGTATTGGGGCTTACCTGGGTCAATCATCAGTAGCCATGACTCTCATTTTACAAGGAGATTTTGGACTAAGTTGTTCAAGCTCATAGGCTTAACGCTTCATTTCTCGACAACCATTCATTCCCAAATCGATGGGCAGTCTGAGTGATTGAATGCTTTGTTAGAACTATATTTGCGGTACTTTGTGAACACCATGTAGTATAATTAGACGTGACTAATCAATGTGGCATAATTCTCTTACAATTTGCAACGACGTGAGTCTACCAATCGTAGCCCATTTGAATTAACTACTATACAACAATCTCTAACTCTTCATATGTTTATTTCAACCTACAAAGGGTGCTCACTAGTAGTATATAAGGCCGCTAAATCATGGCATGAGCATACGGATATTGCATGAGCATAACTCGACAAAGTAGCAAAGTAAATGTAAAAGTTGGTTGATGAAAAAGGCAACATATAAAGTTCAAAGTGGGGGACTTAGTGTTAATGAAGATTCTGCACCAACAACATAAATCCACACGTCTCTATATAAGGGGTTGATTCGAGAGTACAAGGACCCATTTCTAATTGCCAAACGAGTGGGCAATGTGTCATACAAGATAGAATTATCCTCAAGACTTATACTACATCTAGTATTTCATACAAGTCATTTAAAACTTTACTATTGAGATGTTAATGATCCTGAGCACAGTGAACTAAAGCGGCAACCTTTGTGCACTAAGACAACTTTCGACAAGGAAGCAAAAGTCATCCTTGATGATCAGATAATTCAAAAACCTAATTATCCATCGAATCGTGAGTATTAAGTCAAATGAAAAGGATTGTTAGAAACTCGAGACTACCTTATGGTAGTTTAAAGATAAGGTTCGCGACTACCAGCAAAGACATGCTGAGAGCGTCACTTGATTATGTGGGGGAGAATGTCACGCTTAGGCCTTTTTCCCAAACCCACGAGCTATATTGGCCCAAAATAGAGGTTATATCTTTCTAAATGCCTCTAGAAAATATGAAATTGATTAAATGACATTATATTTTAACAATTGTGGGAGATTATCAATAATGTTAGGCAAAGTACACCAATTGTTAACCATATTAGGTGAAACACACTAATTGTCAAATTGTTAGGTGAAACACCCCAATTGTCAACAATGTTAGGTAGAAACCCATGACTTTATGGATTACACTCATTCTAGGCTATCAAATGAGATTTTATAAATTTAATATTGATCATTCATTGTACATATTCAACCATAAATAAAGGAGACCTTATTTGGCCAAAGCATTTTAGCATTTTATACAAAACACTCTCTACGCTCTTGTGTTCTCTGTTCGTCACTTTTTTTATGTATTTTTAGCTTCCAAAGTTCAGGAAGCAAGGCTGACTTAGTAATAATTATTCTAAATTGTACATCTAAGGCTACAAGGAGAAATCAATTCGCGATACAAGAAATCACTGTTTTTGAGATAGCAACAACAGCCACCGATAAAGATGCATATGCAAAGATGACTAGATTATGACATTTAAGCTTGAGATATGCAGAGGAGAAAGCTTTGCAAACATTAACTAAGTAAGGCATGTTGAAAAGAACAAAGGTTGACTAGTTAGGTTTCTGTGAAAATGTGTTATAGGAAAGCAGACAAGAGTGAAGTTTGAAACTACAATTCATAATACGGAAGGTATTATGGATTATATTCACTCAAATGTGTGGGAACTTATCAAGGTAGCTTTTCTTAGAGGTGAACATTATTTTGTTACATTTGTTGATGACTTCTTAAGGAGAGTTTGTGTGTATACTATGAAGTTAAAAGATGAAGTACTAGGGATTTTTCTCACTTAGAAAAAAATGATGAGACTCAGACTGGAAGAAAGATCAAGAAATTTTGATTAAATAATGGCATAAAGTATCGGAATGACTCATTCTCCCAAATCTGAAAAAATGAAAGCATTATTCAACATTTCATTGTTAGAGATACACTACAACAAAATGGGGTGGCTGAACATATGAATTGAATCTTGTTAGAAAATGTTCGTTGTAGGTTATTGAATGCTGGGTTAGGCAAGTAGTTCTAGGCTGAAGCTGTTACATATGCATGCCATCTTATTAACTGTTTGCCATCAACTGCAAATGATTATCATTCTTTACATGTATTTAGTTCTGCTGCATATTATCATGTGAAAGAATCCAAGTTGCACTCGAGAATGAAGAAAACGCTATTTATGGGTATCACTTCAGGAGTGAAAGGTTATGTATATGGTGTTCAGCATCAAGGAAGATCATTTTAGTATGGATATTACTTTTGACGAATTCATCATTTTGAGAAAGCAAACACACAATACTTCGCAGCAGGTAGAGTGTACTCCTCAACAGGTGGAGCTTGAGCTTACTACAATGGATATTGCTAAATCTGTTTAGACATATATCAATCCTCTAGTAGAAGAAGAGGATGTTGAACCAATGGAACAAAAAGAAGATATTCCAACTCAAGAACATTCAGATCTTAGTCTACCAATTGCACTCCGTAAAGAAAAAAAGAGATAAGAAAACCTGTTTATTTAAATGGTACAGTAGTGTATGCATTTCTAATAGTAGATGTTGACATCCCTAGCACTTATCGTGAAACAATTAATAGTTTAAAAGTAGAAAAGTAGAAAATGGCCATGGATGAGAAAATGTAGTCACTTCAAAAGAATCAAACCTGAGAGTTAGCTTAGTTACCGAAAAGCAAGAAGGCAATTGGTTATAAATGGGTATTTGTTAAGAAATATGAATTTTTTTTGTAAGAATGAGATTAGCTACAAGGCTAGATTGGTAGTAAAAGTACACACAAAGCAATTTTTATCATTGTGTGTATTTTCCCAAGCAGCTAAATGGATCTTGCATATGCCACTTATTGTATGTTGATGATATGTTAATTGCTTCAAAGAATAAAGAAGAAATCAGTATATTAAAAGCACAATTGAATCAGGAGTTTAAAATGAAAGATCTAGGTGAAGCAAGGAAGATATTTGGAATGGAAATAAGTAGGATCGAAATAATGCAAGTTTTATTTGTCTCAGAATCAATATTCTGCTAATTTGATTGCGTCATTTAGGGCATGTGAAGGCATTACTGATCTTTTGACAAAGTAAACAAAAAAATAAAGAGTTTGACTAATTAAACTAAGGTAGAGATTTGTTAGGTTGTGGCTTAATAACCAAACATAGAAATCTCTCATTGAAGGGATTTCATTTCTCTTCCTGAATTTTAACTTATAAAAGGAAAATTTTTGTGTTGATTTTGAATTAAGTTAAAAAATTTTAATTAAGTCCATTAAATTGAAATTTTTTGATTGAGTCATTGAGAATATAGAACTTCATAGCTGAAAATTTCTTTTTGTATTCCACTTATTTTTTGGGTTTTAAAATTTAATTCATATCTTTATAATTTGCTGAAATTAGAGATAATAAAATTTTCAGTAGTAAGGACGTAAAATATTGGTATTCTTCATTTTGTATTTTGTATTTTTTATTTTGTTATATATATGATATTTTATCATCATTTAGAACTTTGCAATTATTATATTTTAAAAGTATTTATTTGAAAGAAAACCATTGACCCGATTTTCCCAACAATTTCTTTATTGTAAACAAGACAAGTTATTGGCCTCAATAGCTAAAGGAGATCATAAGAGGCTTGACTAGCAACAAAACGTTAGCTTATGGATTTTTATTAAATTAAATTAATTCTCCCAATAAAATTATTTAGAGAGATTCAGATTCACTCCATGCCATATACAAACATAAATTAATTAATAATCCCAACAAAATTTCTCTAAGATTCAATTTCCAATTTTTATTTATTTATTTATTTATTTTTTTTGGATGAAGCTACGTGCATTTTAATCAATCACTTTTCAAATTAACAATACTTTCAACAATACAATTTATAAAAAGCAAGATTACTCTTTTTGTTATTATTATTATTATTATTATTATTTATGAGTTTATTTTTCCTAGAGAAAAAGGAGGAGAGAAAAAACCGATAAATGTTTATGCTAACTTCCATTTGTTTGGAATTTTAGTTAGTAACTAAAATGGCGGGTTTTGTAATTTTAGTTAGTCAGTACTAACGTTATAACTGTTTTCTCGTACACGAACTTACCTCTCTCTCTCTCTCTCTCTCTCTCTCTCTCTCTCTCTCTTTCTGTGGTTAATTAAATTACTCCTTAATTATCTCTATAATTTGTATAAATAGTCGATTGTCTTCCTCTGTTCTCTCAAGCCGAATTATAAGAAAAAAGAAACATATATTCTACCAACTTCATATTAAGAAGCACATGATGGCCGTTGGAGCAATAAAAAATTTAATGTTTTCTATTTTGTTTGTACTTAGCATCTGTGTTCATGTTATTAATGGAGGTTATAGTGGATGGGAATTTGCACACGCCACATTTTATGGAAAAAGTGATGCTTCTGGCACGATGGGTAAGTTCTTCTCTTTTCCATATCTCTTACATTTTCTTATCTATTAATTGTTTATCTCATGAAAATTACCTTTTCTAGAGGGAGCACGTGGGTACGAAAATTTGCACAGTCAAGGGTATGGAACAAATACTACAGCTCTAAGCACAACCTTGTTCAACAATGGCTTGAGCTGCGGTGCATGCTATCAAATTCGGTGTACAAATAGTCCAAAATGGTGTCTCCCCGGCACGATCACCGTCACTGCCACCAACTTCTGTCCTCCGAATTATGCTTTGTCAAACGACAACGGGGGCTGGTGCAATCCTCCTCGCAAACACTTCGATTTAGCCCAACCTGCTTTCTTACAAATCGCACAATATCAAGCTGGAATTGTACCTGTGATATTCAGAAGGTAACAAATCTGAAATGAGCTTTGATATAATTTCTTGCAATCCAAGCAAATTTTATATATCTCGGTAATGCTTGATTAAAACGAGTTTCTTTATTTTTGTTTCGATGCAGGGTGTCGTGTGTGAAGAAAGGAGGCATGAGATTCACAATCAACGGACATCCATACTTTAATTTGGTATTGATAACAAATGTAGGAGGTGTAGGTGACATAAAGCGTGTTTCAGTCAAGGGATCTAAAACAAGGTGGCAAAGAATGTCAAGAAATTGGGGAGAAAATTGGCAGAGTAATTCTTACTTGAATGGACAAAGCCTCTCTTTTAAAGTTACCACAAACGATGGTAGAGCTATTACCAGCTACAATGTTGTGCCTGCTAATTGGAAATTTGGACAGACTTTTGAAGGACGTCAATTTTAGAAAAAGTTTGCATATTTTATGAAATATGTTTATTTTTTTATTGTAGATGATTGAAGATCGCAGGCTTTATGCATTGTTGACAAAATGGCACCTGCTTGACTTCATATGTGTAGATTGCTTGGTTTAGGGACGATAAAATTTCTCAAGGATACACATACTCGCCCCATTAGAGACTCAAACTTTAAATATTTTATATTATTTTAAAAAAATTATCAATTAAATCTTTTGTTACCAAAAATAAAAATAATTGTGGAAAAATTATTCATTATATTTTTAATAATTTGTATCGAATTACCTTTAGATTATTTTTCTTCATTTTATCTCACGAAATTGAAAGAGCACACCGAAGGAGAAATAAATTCCAAATAAAATTATAAATTAACAAAGAAAATAAAGTAGACAAGGAGAAGAAATTAATCAATGCTCCTTAACAACGAAGTTCATTGTAAATAGTATTGTAGAAGAGGGGAAAGTCAACTTTGTCTGTCATCAAAAGCATATGGGGCAAGAAAAGTTCACTACTCTTTATTTTTACAAATGCAATTATTTCATAGAAATGGAATTCTGATTTTGTCGGTCGAGTTTAGTTCTTTGTACAAGCAAGATTTGCAATTGATTGATGGTTCTAACAAAATATCATAATTTATTTTAGTCTTATTGTGTTTTTAATTAATTTTGTGATTTTTTTATGAGAATGTTGAAGTACCCTAAAATTTTTGTTATGACACGTATTTTAATTCTCAGTTTGATTCTTGTAATATAATTGGGAAAAAATAAATCTGGCATAAAAGATCAATCAAGAGTTCTGCGTTCAAAAGTTCGCTCAAGCTTAATACAATAGTATTATTCCACTTAGATCCATACAAAATTAGTAAAAAGGCAAATTTTCCTTTAATGTTTGTGTTTGGGGCCACATGTTCTTGCTTTTCTACTTTCATTTTTTTCTTTATTTGCATCAATTATTTTTTTCATTACGTGACATTTCTCTGTGGTGTTTCCTCACATTGTTCTGCTGTCTCTGTCTTCTCTTGACTTATGTAATTCACTTGACTTTCACTTAGTGTAAATTTTTTTTTTTAATTTTAGAAGTTGCTTTGTTATTTCGCAAGATAAATTTTAATTAGAATATGTAGACTAATTATTACAAATTTGAGTATTCTTATTAATAATTATATATATATATATTAATGCGATAATTAATATTATATATTGTATATATCAAGTTAATTGAAGTGTTAATTAAAACGTAATATTTTCGAAATTTTGACTCTTTAATTATAGGTGAGTCTATATACACCCTAAAATTTACTTCAATTACCCTTATTTTTATAAAATATTTTATTATAAAAATAATCATAGTATAATTTTGTTATTAAATACACTCTCACATAAGTAAATAAAATGGTTTATTTTTTATAGCCATCTATCGCATACACATTTAACATATAATTATCCTACCTTAAATCATAAAATTTTTGTCTCCGATATATTTATAAAAAAAAAAAACACACAAGACGTGGTGACTAAAAAAAACTAAATTATAGTTATCAATCTACCATTGTTGGAATAAAGGAATAGTTGTTGAAAAAAAAAAAGGCTATAATGACAATGATTAGCAATTTTCAAAAAAAAAATTTAATCTTTGGAAGCAAATTAAACATTGAAAAAACAAATTGTGCAGATGTTGTTGTGTTTGCCTTAATTAGCCATGTGGGCTATCCCACGTCGGTGGGATATCATTTGGGGTCTTGGGCAATTATAATTGAGGGGTTAAATGTTATTTTCAAGTATCAAAAAATATATTTTCAAATAAAGCCTAATTTCATATAGAATCTCCATAGTTTAGTCTTCTCTTATTCCTATTTGTTTCTGAGTTTTGCAATTTAGTCTAGTTTTATAATTATTTTAATTGAAGATAATGAAGTTTTCAATAGAGTCTTAGGACGTAATTATTTATATCAAATCTCGATAAATTTTATGTTCTCATTTCTTTATTGATATTCAGATTTATACTTATTATATCTTAATAACTATAATGATGATGAGTAGTGATTGTTCAAAAAAGATTACTTTATGGAAGCAAATTAAACATTGAAAAAACAATTATGCAAATTTTGTTGTGTTTTGCTTAATTTGCCATGTGGGCTATCCCACGCTAGTGGGATATCATTTAGGGTCTTGGACGCTTATAAATAAGGGGGCATATGTTATTTTCAAGTATAAAAAAAATATATAATTTTAGTTAGTACATTTCTGAGGGCCTAATTTCATAGGATCTCTATAGTTTGGTTTTCTCTTTTATATCCCCATTTGCTTCTGTATTTTACAGTTTTGTCTAGTTTTGTAATTATTTTATTTAAAAATAATGAAGTTTTCATAAGCGCCCGAAGACATAGATATTTATGTCGAATCTAGATAAATTTTATGTTCTCATTTATTTATTGATATTTTATTTTATATTTATTATATCTTAATAGTTATAGTTACTAGTAGTGTATAAAAAAGCTTATGATGCATAACAAGTGATATCAAAGTTGCATGTTTGGTATAGTTCTGATCGTTTGATAGCTATTAAATATAATAGTTGGTTTAAAGATTTAGTATTGTTGTAGGAAAGTTACAATAGAGAGAAATTATGTTATACAAGAATTGCCATTTGAGTACTATTCATTTTTATACCACACCTATAATATAAAGTAGAAATGGTAGCATCATTGTCCACACTGAAAAAAATGATATCAGTGACAAATGAACAAAATTGATGTGGAGAAATTTGATGGTCAAAATAATTTTGGCATGTGGCAGAGTAAGGTAATGGATGCTTATATTAAAAATATTTGGATATAGCTTTGGAAGAAACAAAACTAGAGGATATCAATGTGAGAGATTAGCAAGGTTGAATGCAAAAGCTTGTGGTATGATTGAATGCAAAAGCTTGTGGTATGATTCGCTCGTGTCTTTGTAGAGAACATAAGTATCCATTCGTGAAAGAAACGTCTACTTGTAAATTATGGAAGGCAGTAGAAACAAATATATGAAGAAAAACAATGAAAATCGGCTCTATTTATTAAATATAATTTGTCAGTTTCAATTGAAATCAAATATGTGTATCAATGATCATATTGATAATTTTAATCATTTGATAGTCAATTTGTTTAATTTTGATGAAACCTTCAAAGATGAGCAAAAAGCTATGTTGTTGATAAGATCTTTTCTTGATGAGTTAGATCATTTGTGTATTACACTTATTCATAATAAAGAAAAAAATTTCTTTGTAAGAAAGATCATAAATGAATAGGGATGAGTCATTAAAGGCACTTATAGTAAGAGGAAGAAGTTAAAGTCGTAAATAAGAAAAAATGGGAAGATTATATTTAAAGAGAAGACTTGGTAAAGATAAGTGCATCTTTTGTCATGAAAAAAGGCATTGGAACAAAAGATTACCTGAAGTTGTAGAAGAAAGATAAAGATAAAAAATTATTTTACATTGGCTAGTTTAATGTCAACATCTCGATCTGGTGAATGGATTTTGGATTTAGGTTGTACTTATCATATGTATCCTCACAAGAAGTGGTTATTTAATTTTAAAGAGTTAAATCATTGAGTTGTTTTATGGGTAATCATAATTCATGTAAAACAACTAAGATAGGTTCAATCCAATTAAGAAATCAAAATGGATCTATTAGAGTTTTGATAAATGTTCAATATGTACTAGATTTAAAGAAAAATCTTATCTATTTGGGAGCTTTGGAAACTAAAGGTAGTTTTATGTCTATTAGATATGGGATTCTAAAGGTTACTTCAGGCGCTCTAGTAATTATGAAACGCACAAGAATAAATAATGTATACTATTACAATGGTAGTATGGTTATTGGATCAACAACTGTAGTTTTATAAGAGAATCATATTCATAGATGATTAAGTTATGCTATATATCTTTGGGACATACAAGTAAAAAATTCCTACTAAGTTTGGTGAAACAAAGCTTATTGAAAAGTGCAAAGACTTGTAAATTAGATTTCTATGAGTATTGTATTTTAGGAAAGAAAATAAGTGTGAGGTTTGGCATAGCGATTGATAATAATAAAAGTATTATGGATTATGTTCACTCTATTATGTAAAGACCTAACACGGCAGCATCTTTGAGAGTTATGCACAATTTTGTTACTTTTGTTGATGACTTTTTTAGAAGAGTTTAAGTGTATGTTATGAAGACTAAGGATGATGTGTTTAATGCTTTCTTTAAGTGAAAAAAGAGGGTTGAGACATAAACTAGTAGAAAGATCAAACATCTCAAATCATATAATAGTGGTGAGTATCATAGTGATCATTTTCTATACTTATCTCAAGATAAAGGTATTGCCCAACACTTCGCAATTATAAATACACTATAGAAGAATGGAGTAGCAGAAAGCATAAACCAAACATTATTGAAGAAGGTTCGATATATATTGTCCAATGCTAGGTTGGGATGGAATTTTTAGCCGATACAATGACTTATGCGAGTCATCTCATTAGACAATTACCATTGACAACGGTTGGATAAAAACTCCATTAAAAATATAGTATAGAAAAGCTAATTATAATTATGACTATTTACATGTTTTTGGTTCCACTGCTTATTATCATATGAGAGAGTCTAAGTTGGATCCTAGAACTAAAAAAGTTATTTTCGTGTGGATTACTTCGGGGGTACAGGGGTATCGTCCTTGGCATCTAAGTTTGAGAAAAATTGTGTTCAACAAAGATGTTACTTTTGATGAATCTACATGTTAAAGAAAACATAATAGAAGAACATCGATGGTATTATGAAACAAGTTAAACATATTCAAAAGTAAGTAGAGTTTGAGACAACTATTATTCTAACTAGAATTATTAAAATATGTGATGATTCTCCTTCGATAGAGGAGGTTAGTGAAAATAAAGAAGAGGTTTTTCCCCGAAAACCTCAACAGCAACAAGAATCAATTGTTTTAATAGGCTAAGACGTGATATTCTGAGACATGTTTAATTTGCTAATATGGTGGCCTATACACTTCCAATTATAGAAGATTATGTTCCTTCCCTTTATAAATAGTCAATCATATTTCTAGAAATTGATAAGTTGAAGAAAGGAATAAATGAACAAATGCAATCTCTTTGAAAGTACAAAATTTGGGAGCTAGCTCAATTATCGAAGAATAAAAAGGAAATTGGGTGCAAATGGGTATATACAAAGAAATATGGATTTTATAATAAGAATGATGTTCTCTATAAGGTAAGATTAGTGGATAAAGGTTATGCTAAAAAGGAATGGATTGAATATAACTAGGTATTTTATCCAGTTGTTAGATACTCTTCTATTAGAATTTTGTTAGCCATGGTAGCTTAATTACATTTGGAACTAGTTCAAATTGGTGTAAAAACTACATTTTTACATGGTCATTTGGAAGAGGAAATCTATAGGATTAGGTTACTAATGAGAAAAATTAGATTTGTAAACTGAAAAGAACAATTTATGTTTTAAAACAATCTATAAAGTAATGGTAGAAGAGAATTTAACATTCATGATGGGTCAAATAACTCTGTGTATTTTGGCAAGCTATAAGATGGTTTTTTCATTTATGTACTCTTGTATGTTGATTATAGGTTAATAGATTTAAGGAATGTTAAATAATTTGAAAATTTGAAGGCTCGGTAAAAATGATTAAGAGTTTAAGATGAAAGATTTCGGTGAAGCCAAAACAATACTCGGTATGGAGATTATCATAGATAAAGGAAAAGGCAAGGCTTATTTGACTTAGAAGCAATATATAAAGAAGATATTAAAGAATTTGGTGTAACAAACAATCAAAACCTATAAGTATCCCACTTACTCTTCATTTCAAGTTGATTGCATCGTTGTCTTCGAGTACAAATAAAGAACAAGAATATATATCAAAAGTTTTGTATTCTAATGCAGTTTGAAGCTTGATGCTTGTTATGGTATGTACGAGACTCAACAATTCACATGCAATTAGAGTGGTGTGTTGGAAACTAAGAATGCATGAATAAGATGATAAATTATACATGCAAGCTAAGAACATTTCATAGCTTGCAAGTTTTTTATAATAATCTTTTAAAATAAAAATTGAATTTTTAAGAGGGATTTAATGTCTTTACCTTACTTCAATAGATGCTTGATGAAGATGAAGGAGTAGTAAACTTGAAGAACACAAGTCCTCCACAAATTTTCACCCTTGATGCACAATGAAAAGAAGGAGTTTTCAATTTTCTAAGAGTTTTCACTTAATGAGAAAATGTGAAAAACTTTCGTTTTTATAGTTAGAGCTGGTTTGCAAATATTTTATTTACATAGGAGTCCTTACAAAATCTAATTTTGATAAAGATTACCCCATATTTTGCAACTTTATCTTTAAACAATTACTTATTGTCATAAAAGCATGCAAATTACACTAGTTTGCATTTTTAACCCCTAGGTATTTATTATAAGTTTTTTAACTTTTAAAGGATTAATATTTAGTCCCTAATAAATATTATTAAGTACTCTCTCAATTAAAATAATTAATCCAGTTAATTATTGTAATGTTATTTTAACTCTTAAAATACCTTATTTAATTTTATGTAACACTTACATAAAATAATCTAAATCCTTATTATTTTAGGATTATTATTTTAGGATAGTGCTAACCTTCTTGTAAATTATATGTACCCTCTCACATCAAGTATTAGTGTGACTGTGTGGGATTTCCGTAAATTAGCTATGTCCCGATTTTGGATCTTATCTAAAATTATTTCCAAAAAATACTTACTATAGTTAACATATAGTAATATGTCATAGCTCCTAAAACGCGACGAGTTTAATAACTTCATCAAATCTCATTTTAATATAAACTGTCATATTTGTCATGTTGGTAATATCCTTCTGTTGTCTATATCCTTATCAAGTATGGATTCACGGATGTCAAAATCTCGAACTCGAATTCTCTCTGAAACTGTTAATCGATATATCTGAAATTTGTCATCGCAAACTCTTTCGCATGACTAATAATTACTCTGGTCAGAAATTTATTTCTCCGACATTTATTAACGCTTACCGTAGGAACTCGAATATGGATTGAGTTAGGTAAAATTCCAATCTTAAAATCCCGAGTCAACGAATCCCATCTTGACCATTGTTCATTTCTGCGGACGAACAATGCATGACCAAACCGGCGTATTATACGTGGTATGGCTAGTCTCGCACGTATACACCATATAAACCATATGCGTCTATATAGGATTTGACCACGATATCTCAAGTTGAAGGATTACATCGTACACTAATATGACCAAACGATTAATCATTGATATCATGCTATTCCATGTAATTTATCGTTTACTTTGGTCATATTCGATAAACAGTTCTCTAACCGTGAATCCACAGTAATGCCTAAGTGACATGACTATCACCGTTATCCGAATTTATATCAACTTTTTGATACTCTTTCGGAAGCATTCAATGTGCATACTATACAATATTATTGCCCAAATAATATTATTTCCATAGAGAACGATTTTGATAAGAACATTTACTTTAAATGTCTTATTCGGACTTATCACATTCATAAATTATTTACAACATGTATAAATAGTTGAAACAACATACAAATGTGAATTAATAACAATTCTTTTATTTATTAAAAATAAAAAATTTCTGATTAAAAATTAAATGCTAAAAAACATATAACACAATTGGTTTCTAAGGCATATACATTAACATGGTGAGCATGTATGTTAGTAACTAGTTAAGTTAGCTCATTCCATGTTAAAAATAGTGTGTTGATGATAGTCGTAAAACTCTACAAAGAAGGCATTCCAAAACTATGCAGATTAAAAGCCTAAATGCAAATCAAGGAAGATAGAAGCTCATCTCCAACCTTGCATTCAAGCAGAAGATTGGTGCACTCTAAAATCCTACCGCTAAGACAGCGCCAACCTGGTACTCTAGTGGTCAAGGTTCATAAAACCTTAGCACCGAAGTAGTGCTAACCTAGTGCTCAAGTGGCCAATCACAGAACCTTGGCATCAAGATCACACTAGGTTGTTGCTCAAACGATCCACTTACCTAGAGACCTCGCCAAGATACTGTCAGGTTGCCGCTCAAGCAAGGTCGCAATGATATATATTTTTTTTCTTTGTTTTAAACTACATTTTGAGACCTGTTTAGAGATTTTGTGCTTTCTAGATAAGCAAAGCTTTTATGAGTTCAAAAGGGTAATTTTCTTCTTGATTTCTTTATGAGAGAAACTAATATAGTTCTAAGTGAATGCGATTTGTTTAGTTGTTTCTCTTGAGATTAAATCATCACATTATCATACACTAAATCCAACTGAGAAGCCTTAAAAAGTCTGGTTGTTGGTGGTGGTTAGAGTTCTAGCCTTGTAAACTAACTTCAAGTTTGAGTATAAGGGGTTTTGGACACATCCAGTTTAAGTGTCCTAACTTCAAGAATGGCAAAAAAGTCATGAATGTCTCCCGTAGTGACAATAACTTCAGTGAGGATGAGAGTGATGAATCTTTTTCTGATAAAACTAACAACTTTATGGCTTTTATTTTATCTATGAAAGTTGAGTCTGACGATTCTCAGGCTGATGTTTTAAATGATGAAGAAAACATTAATGTAGTATTTGATAAACTTTATATTAAGAGCTTGAAGCTCAAAAAAAATGAATAAGGTTATTTTGAAAAAGCTAAATATTATTAAACTTGAGAATGAAGATTTTATAGTAAAACTAAGGGATTAGGTTAAGTTAGTCTCTAGTTTGAAAGAACAAAATAAAGTTTTAGAAAGTGAATTCGAGGCATTAGTTTGTGAGTTAAAGGATGTCATGTCAAAATTTACTAAATTTTCTAGTGACAATAAAAAGCTAGATGATATGCTTAACATATACAAGAATGAGAGTAATAAAGAAAGGGTCGGGTTTTTTTGTGACTAACCTTAATGATGTTTTCCCATCTAGAACTATGTTTGTTACTCCTATAGATGTTGGTGAAGTTATTGTAGAACTTATAGAACAAACTAAACCTAAAGTTGATCCTAAGTTAGTTGTTCTTAAGGTCAATAAGAGTAAGCCTAATAATATAAGTGTTCCTCATTATAAGAGTCATCCCTTAGTGAATAGAAAAAACATTAACCCTTGTAGGGTTAGTCTTCAATCTAAGTTTGTGCCTACCTATTATGAATGTGGTAAAGAAGGTCATATAAGGCTAAATTGTTTTGAGTTTAGGAGGAAAAAAAAGGTTTAGAGGATAAAGAATATCAATGTTGTTCTTAGGTCAAAGTTTGATCAAGATAGACTTCTTTATCAAATGGTAGAGTTAGCTCAGCAAATTAAAATGATTGGTGATAAGCTTGCTTACTTGACTGAGATTATTGCCAATCGTAGATAGCATCCTAAGAATATGAGAGATTGTTGCTCTCTTTAATTCACAAGTTTTAGCGTACAATTTTATTTTTTTTAAGTTATATTCATTTTGTTTTGCTAGGTCTTTATGTTTTTAAGTCCTTAATTGACTTTCTTCTTTATGTTTCACCAATTATGAGGTTTTTTTTTTTTTTTTTTTTTTGCACATGTTTTCTATAATATAAAAAAAAACAAAAATAAAAGCACAAAAATATTTATGTTTGTTTTGTTTTGTGTGAAGATTTTTGCATAGGTTTTTCACCATATTTGCGTGTGAAAAATGATCTCTAACTTATGTCTTGTGATAACCGAAGCCTGAGTATTTTTTATACATATTCTCATTGTCTTTTGCATATGTTTTTGATATCGCTACTACGCATATCTTAAGTTTGTTGTGAACTCGTGATTCGTGTTCTTAATCACTACGAACTTCAGTATGAACATGTTAGGTTTGATTGCGTGTATGATGTCTAGGTAGGCAATTATAGGTTAGAATAGTATGTCATGGTAATTGAATTGACCTTTGACTAGTGTTCCTTCTTATGAAAAATCTTATACCCCATGTCATTATTTCAAATGAGATCAAATATGTCTTGTTACCAAAATTCATATTCTAAAGGTAGTAAAAAAAATGTAAGCGATCTCTACTTTAGGGATTGAAAAATAATATAAGTACAAAATTGCATCTTTCTCATATCGTAGTGGCGTTTGGTTTAACTTTCTTTCACCATGCTACACTTATTCAACTGGTGGTTTCATATGACTTCACCTCGCTCATAATTTCTTTATCTTAATCCATGTATTTATTATTGTTATCACTTTACACATGCAAATCATTTATGCTTGACTCACTTTATTTCATGCTTGTTAGAGACGAAAATCACTATAAATATTTTGTCTTTATGTATAACATTTTATTGGTGTTGGTTTTTACTTGATTTGAGTTTTATTCTATTTTTATACGCTTCCTGTGTATAAAAATCCTATTTCAATCCTTCAAATGGTTTACTAGATGTATTTGCCTTTGTTTGGCTTATTTCTTTTATTGATTGGCTTGGATTTTTTAATTTATTTCTTGAGCATGGATACTTTTGATGAAGACATAGGTCATGCTTCATGATCCCTTTGTCATTCAATCACAAATATGGGGAGAAAATATAGAAGTTTAGGGAGATATAAGAGATAGAGAGAGTGGACTGATAGGGGGAGCTTTTGAGTAGACTTATAGCATTAGTGGATATATATTTTGTGCTTTTATGGATATATCTTTGTATTATTGTAATTATTGTGACTGTTTCTATTTTTTATTCTATTAAGCAGATTACGTTTGAGTCATATTATATTGTGATTTATTTCAGCAATATTTTTACTTTCCCCTATTCATTTCACTTGGTATTGTAAGTGTGTTTTGTTATAGGTAACAGGATTTCCCCATATATTGACAAAGCAAAACAAGTCACTTTAGTCACTAGGATGTTAGTTGTGTTGTCTTATATCTTTTGTAAAAAAAAATTTTGCTTTTGTTAATTGGCAAAATTTGTGACTTTGATTTGTTTGCTTTTAATCATATTTTGATTTAATATTTTGTCATGGAATGGCCAAATGAGGAGTTTATTAGGAACTAGTTAAGTTAGTCCATTCCATGTCTAAAATAGTGTGTTGATGATAGTTGTAAAACTTAACAAAGAAAGCATCCCAAAACTGAGCGTATTGGAATCCTGAAAAGAAATCAAGGAAGACAAGACAAAAAGATAAAAGCTTGCCACCAGCCTACCACCAACTTAACACCTAAGTAGAAGATTAATGCATTCCAGAATCCTGCAGCTGAGACAGTGCCACTTTAAAGCTCGAACAACCAAGATCACAGAAAGTTAAGATCATGCTTAGTTACCGCTCTAGTGGGGCCATAATAATATATATATATATATATTATTATGTGTGTGTGTGCGTATGTGTGTGTGTTTCGAATTAGGGTTTGAGGCAACCGTTTGGGGGGTTTTGTGCTTTTTGAATAGACAAAGCTTCTCTAAGTTTAAGAGGGTTGCTTTCTTTTTTATTTCTTTGTGAGAGAAACTAATCTAGTTCCAGGTTAATGAGATTTGTTTATTTGTTTCTCTTAAGAGTAAATCACTACATTATCCTACACCAAATCCAACTGAGAAACCTTCAGAGTTTTGATTGATATTAATGACTAGAGTTCTAGCGTTGTGAATATGTTTTAATTTCTTTTTTATTATTGAAATATTTTGGTAGCTCAAGTATAGCCTGAAGGGTTTTTATTCTGTAAAGAGTTCTTCACAAGATTTTTCTTCGATAACAAATTGTTGTGTCTATTGCTTAATTGTGTTTATTGCATTATATGTCATTTGTTGTTGTGGTTTTGTTGTATTGAAATATCTAAGATTTATTTATCTAGAATTAACAAGTTTTAATATGTTTTAATTTGTGGATAATTTGAGTATTTTGTTGTCAACAACAACTTTCACTCCTAGGTGTTTTAAGGTCTAAACACAAGTTTTTCAAGGTATATGCATGTTCCTAGTAAAGGACATTACCAAGTTGTGAAACGAATTCTACATTATTTTTCAATTAATGTAAATGTTAGATTGATTTTTGAGAAGGCTGATACATGAGATTATTGATGTATCAATTTGGATAAAGCATATTGATGTTTAGTATCAATTTGTTCATGAGATTATTGATGAAGGAAGAATTTTAATTAAAAATATTGGGACAATTGAGAATCTTTCAAAGTGGTGATAGCAATCAAGTTTAATCATTGTTTGGATTTGATTAATATCTTGTAAGTTTGATCACACTATTTGGCCATTTGGAGGTGTTGCTGATTTTGACATAATATTTGGGAAACCAAAAGAATTTTTTTAGATAGGTTTAACTAATTAAGCTAAAGTGGAAATTTGTTGTGTTTAGCTTAATTAACCAAGTAAGTTATCCCACACCAGTGGGGTATCATTTTAAGCTTGGTCTTTGGCTTATGAATAGGGGGCCATATGTTATTTTTATGTATTTAAAAACACAATTTTATTTTAGTCCACTTGTGACAGCTAATTTTATATAAAACCTCTATAGTTAGTTTTTCACTTTTATATCTCCATTTGTTTAAGAAGTTTACAATTTAACCTAATTTTGTAATTATTCTATTTGAAAATAATGAAATTTTCAATAGCACCTGAAGAGGTATGCATTTATAACAAATCTAGTTAAATTTTGTGTTCTCCTTTTTTTATCGATATTTTGCTTTACACTTATTATATTTCAATAACTGCATTAATAAAAAAAGGCTCTTACTGTAGAATAGATGTCATATCCTAGAATTCCTAGAATGTGACCATCAGAAGACAAGACTAACTTATCTCTCTCAACCTCATATTATCATGCAACCTGAGGACATAACCTTTATAACCAGATATATACAGATTAAACATACATATATGGGATTTCATCCAAATCAACATATATTTATATTATACAAAATGGACACGGTTCATTAGAAATTGCTAAAGGGCTTTATGGCCATGACAAATATATATACCAACCATCATCAAGTACATATACACAACCATTGAATTCATAAAACACAAATTAGGGCTATAATGCCTGAACTAAACACAACTATACATATGTGGACCCCAACACCCCTAGTGACTGAATATCAATATCCTGATCCACTGGCTTGCCCTCAAGGAAAACTACTAAACATCTGGATTATACAAAGAACCTATAAAACTGAAGTGAGGAGACGGTAAAGTTTTGGGGAGACTTAGTGAGTGGAAAAAAAATTATTAATAAAATCATTTATTTGTTCATCACTTGTACATATTATAGGTACCATCGTATACAAATATACATAAGTAAATATCATGCACATAACATCTTTGTCTGGTCCATGTCTAGGGCTATACACTTGATTGGACAGAGGGACAACCCATAACTAGGGCTACGCATTTGACCAGACAAAGGGACGATCATATCTGGATCCATGGATTAATTCTGTAGCACAGGCACACACATGCAATCATATACATACATATATATACACACACATACATACATATATATATATATATATGTATGTATGTACATATATATACACATATGTATATATTTAGGCATATATATATATATACCTAAATATATACGTATATATATATATATATAAATAAATATATCCATATATGTATATATACATAAATATAGACATATATATTTACATAAATATATACATATATATTTACATAAATATATATATACACATAAATATATACGTGTGTATATATATATACATAAATATATACGTGTGTATATATATATACATAAATATACACATGTGTATATATATATATCATAAATAAAGAAATCATATATATATATATATATATATACATATATGTATATACATGTATATATAAATATATACATAAATATATACATGTATATATATATATCATAAATAGAGAAATCATATATATACATATAAACATATATGTATATACATGTATATATAAATATATACATAAATATATACATGTATATATATATATATATATATCATAAATAGAGAAATCATATATATATATATATACATATATGTATATACATGTATATATAAATATATACATAAATATATACATGTATATATATATATATGTATATATACACATAAATATATATATATATATATATGTATATACACATAAATATATATATATGTATATACACATATATATTTATGTATGTATATACACATATATATTTATGTATGTATATACACATATATATTTATGTATATATTTATGTGTATAAATATATATATATAAATATACACATAAATATATACATTTGTATAAATATAAATATATATAAATATACACATAAATATATACATGTTTATATATATATACACACATAAATATATATGTATATGTATATATATATATATATCATAAATAAAGAAATCATATTATTTCCATATACATAATTATAATTATGAACATAATTATAAACATCACATAAAAAATAATAAAGTATAAGTATTCCATTTACAATTCTTGCAGTCACAATTGTAACGAAGTCTGATCAATGGGGACTAGATTGTCTCTCCCTCGTAGTATCTATAATACGGTATTAATGAATATCGTTAGAGAAATCGAAGCAATAACTTTACAAGCTAATGCATAAAAATACTAAACATGCTCTAATATATCCCAAATTTAGGCTTATATAACTAAAATTACTCACAATTTAATGAAACTTAAATCAGATTAAGCGAGCATGACTACTGCACAGAAGGCCTAGCTTAATGTTAATGACAGGGCTACACAGAATAGCAACTTTGCCAACTTTGCTTTGACCACATCCGAAAAGTTATGAAGATGAATTTTGAATATGTCATACCTATATGTGTCTAGTTTTTATAATCTCTTACGGTGTCTCATTCGGAGTTCTAGAACTCAACTTATATTTATATGAACATATATTGTTCTAATGAACTTTAATTTCGGGCATAACATAAGTCAATACAAACATGGTTCATAAATCAAAATGGGACCATCAATAAGGCTTCAATCATCATTAGTAAGCACTATGAATGTAATTAAACACAGAATTGTTCCCATTGTGCTAAAATCTCCAATTTAATCTTCATAATCATCATTTTCAATTTCAAACTTCATAAACCATCACCAATATATCCATCATCTTTAATATACATAACATCAACACATAACCAATTTTCTAACTAAAACCTATCATAAAAATTTAAGTTTACAATATAATAAACAAATCCACCCAAAAT
>JAXCLQ010007282.1:260030-280979 GCA_035584115.1 Cedrela odorata
ACACATAACCAATTTTCTAACTAAAACCTATCATAAAAATTTAAGTTTACAATATAATAAACAAATCCACCCAAAATCAATAAATCAAACTCAGATATCTTCATTTTTCTTTCGCTTTCTTTCTTTCTTCATTTCTTTCCTCTTTGGCCATTTCTCCATCCTTCTTTTCTTCTCATGGTTTCATCTCTTTCTTTCTTAAATTGAAAATGAACATTTTAATTACTTAATAATGTATTAATTAATCAATGACCTAGATTAAAACTTGTAATCTAATGGCTAGTATTATGCCAACTTGCTCCCACTTTACTTAGTCAAACATAAACCAATATATTAGACAAATAGAGTGCTAGGATTGAAAGTAGAATGGATGGCTAGGATTTAAAAAAATATGTGGGCTAGGATTTAAAGAAATAAATGGGCTTAGATTTAAAGAAATAAATGGGCCAAAGCAAAGTGCATGTGCTCAATCTATATTTTTGGACCTAAAATATTACTCATGAGCTTAAACAAATCATCGAGCTCAAAATTTACTCGTACACTTAAGCCCACTTACAGAAGCAAAATAATTTTTTTAATATCCTAAAACCCATTTTCAGTGAAACCTAAATGACATAAATATATATATATATATTTAAAAAGAATTTTATATTAAAAAAAACTCTTTAAATGAGTAAAAAACTCAAACAAACACTTAAAATCACTCTAAACAATCTTTTATGTAACACAAGTATTTATTTCAAGAGTGATGAAAGATGATGATCATAAAGGTGGTAGTGGATTTTATTATATATAGACTCTTCAATGTCATAAATATTTTTATTTGTTTTGAATTTACAATAAATAACCTTCTTGAAAGTCAAGAAACACACACTCTTTCATCTTGCATGCCGTACCATCTTTGTGAGTTTACAAATACTCTGCAACTATAGACATATGCTTAATTCTAAAGAGAAAGTTTTAGAAAAATTTCTTGAAAATTTATTTATAAATATATGCTTAATTCTCGAAAATTTAAAAAATCAGATCACGTGATCGAATACCAAGAACCATAGTTGTTGCTCTACTTCTACCTTGGTAGCGTAAACTTCACTCAATAATACATTATAGATTAACATTCTTGAGAAACCAATCTTTCGCACCCTTAGAAACCTCCTAAAACAAGATTTTGCAAATTGATCCAGCTGCATTGAGGTGAGCTTCTATAGGATCCTATCAAGTACCCATATGTGAGATAATAATGTGACGATCCTAGGAAAAATATCTTTTTTCGGTGTCTTTAGTGTCCTACTAACACCCATTATTATTCCTAACCATATTACAAAATAAATATAAATAAATCAAAATGTCATGGAGGGAAATGAAAATGTCTTTAGTACATTTAGAAAGAAGTATAAAAATCATCAATTAATTCTGGATCCCTCGATAAAAACCATCGAGGGAAGTATTATATTCGTCGAGCGATCTAGTATTAAATTCATACTTACCTCGACGATTGGAAAGGAAGTATAAAACTTGTTCAATACAAGACCCCTCGACTGATATCATCAAGGGAAGTATGATATTTGTCGAAGGATCCAGCATTGAATTCATACATCCCTCAATGATTGTAAAAGATATATAAAACTTGTAATAATTATGGATCCCTCAAAAAAAAACTATTGAGGGAAGTATGATATTCGCCAAGGAATTCATAATTGAATTCATACTTGCCTCAATGAATGGAATGAATCATAAAAATAGCAATCAATCATCAATGGAAGTATGATATTCGTCGAGGGATTCAGAATTGAATTCATACTTCCCTCAACGATTGGAAAGGAAGTATAAAACTTGTTCAATACAAGACCCCTCGACGGATATCATCAAGGGATCCAATATTAAATTCATACATCCCTCAATGATTGTAAAAAATATATAAAACTTGTATCAATTTTGGATCCCTCAATAAAAATCATCGAGGGAAGTATGATATTCGTCAAGGAATCCAAAATTGAATTCATACTTCCCTCGATGATTGGAAAGGAAGTATAAAACTTGTTCAATATAAGATCCAATTATGAAAATCGTCAAGGGAAGTATGATTTAGGTCGAGGAATTTTTCACTCCTCGATGAAACTCAAACTTCCCTCGATGACTTTCGTCAATGATCAATGCATGTCAAACATCCACCTTGACGGAAATCATCTCTTCCTCAATGATTTCAATCGAGGAGGTAGCCTATTGTTAGTTATCTTCTTCAATTTTAATTTCTTTCAATTAACCAATGCAAGTATTCATAACTAAAATTAATAATTTTGCAATACATTTACCCTAAATTGGTTTCTAAACCTAGGTCATGCATTGCCTATAACTTAAATCAATAAAATATTAAGTTTATTTTCATGTTTAAAATTTGAAAATGTTGTGCATACGATTTATGGAAGATGTGATGGAGTAGCCGATTTTCGTCGCCTTCGTTGCCTTTGCCTCTTTGTCACTATTTAAAAGGTCGATGTCGTTTGGTTTGTCTAAAACTCTAAAAGTTGTGTGCTTTGTGTGTTTTGTTGGGAAAATAATAACCAAATTATAAACGTATGTGTTTAGAGTGAAAACAAGAGACAAAAGCATTTTTATTCGAAATCCTTATAATTAGCCTCAAATATAACGCATTTGAAAGTTAAGCCATAAACGTAAATGAGGGTATTTTTGGGCTATATAGGTAAAAAAAAAAAAAAAAAAAAAAACTCAATTTCATACCTCTGAAATCATAACGGTGCCTAAAGAAGAAATCTTAACTGATTCATCAACAAATTAAATCCAACATTATTAATGAAAAACTTCATGTTTCTGCCATGAAAGTAAAGCAAGACCAAGACTCAATTGCCCTCTTCATGTCTCTCGACCAATGGCAAAACCAAGGCCAAAGCCAAGAAGAAACCTCATAATCTTCAAATGAAACTTATATGCTCAGTTTTGTGATTGCCAACATAATTAGTCTCTATTACTACTCTAGCATAATCAGTAGCAGAGAAATGGTGGGTTAGGTCCGTGAGCCCTTAAACCCTTATGACAACACTGCTATTAAAGTTCTAAATACGAGAACTATACAAGTCTGCCATATTGAATGATCAGTACCTGCAGTTCTATCATCATTGATAAATAGTCATGTGATTAATGTTAAAGGTATTATTCCTAATACTCGTAATACTAGTAATAGGTATGGAATTCCTTGTCAAGATCATATTTTTACAAGATTTAAATGCTTGATTTTGTTAAAGATGTCAGTAGTGGTGAAGGAGAGGATGAAAGGGAAAGTTGTAAAGAGTTTGGATGAGATATTCAAGTTGGTTGATAATAACGTGAAAAAAGGAAAAATTGAAGGCTATGGAGCTGCTTGTGTTAGTGTATATGCTCTAAAAACAAATTGTGTTTTAGGTTTCTTAGCAATTAATTTGTAATCAGATATTTATTAATTTTAATAAATAAAAGAATTATTCTTGATTCATATTTGTATGTTGTTTCAACTATTTATACATGCTGTAAATAATTTATGAATGTGATAAGTCCAAATAAGACATTTAAATTAAATGTTCTTATTAAAAGCGTTCCCTACAGAAATAATATTATTTAGACAATAATATTGTATAGTAGGCACATTGAATGCTTCTAAAAAGATATCAAAAAGTTGATATAAGTTCGGATGACGATGAAAATCTTGCAAGCTATAAAATGTTCTTAACATGCATGTCTAATTTATCATCCTCTTCATGCAATCTTGATTTTTAACAGTCTGATGATATCATATTGCACAATAGAAGTTTTGATTGGAGAATAATGATATCATGTCGTAAGATTTTATGTTTTCGATGATGAACAAACTTGTTATAATGTTAGTTTAACTTGTGAATAATATGAATATATGCTTAAATATGTTAAGTATCAAGAAAATTGTATGTGAATGAGTCTATGAACAAACTAAAAAATTTTCTGTGAGTACTATGTGTTTAAGCCTAATAGGATTGATACATAGAGTTAAAGGATCGACACATTTACAAAACGGATCGATACCCTAAGGATGAAGATTGATAACTTCACAGAGATCGATATTCAGAGTTCAAAGTATTGACACATGTCAAGCCCAAGACTTCGAAAGAAATTACCAAGTTACCCAGATCAGTACATATAAAGAGCGGATCAATACGTTCAAGGTCAAAGAATTCAAAAATATTTACAAGCTGAACCAAATCAATACTTTCATAAATGAGATTGATAACTTGCAAGTGAGAGAGTTTGAAAATATATACAAGCTGAACTAGATTAATACTTTCATAGATGAGATCGATACCTTGCAAGTCAGAGAGTCAGAAAATATTTATAAGCTGAACCAGATCAACAACTTCATAAAAAAAGATCGATACGTTGCAAGTTAGAGACTTCAGAATTATTTACAAACTCGACCAAATTGATACAAGAAGACAAAGGGATTGATACTCGGGGTCAAAGAAAAACCCAAATTCAAATTTTACATGAATGGATCAATACCTAATCCAAAGAGATCGATACATGTCGAAGAATTCAAGTACAACGGTAACTTCTGCCACATTTATTACGAACATTAATTACACTAAAAAAAAGTCGTTAGACACAAGCATCTTCATAATTAAATGAGTTTAAACAAAAGATTTTTAGACTAAAAAAACAACAAGTGAACATTTGCAAATCATTAAGTGAACATTCTTCATCTTGAACGTGAAAAATAGCTTTCTCTCTCTACCGCATTTATTTTGTAACTACTATGTGAAAGAAAATTAATTGTGTAAGTTTACTGTGCTATCTGCTCTTATGACAGAGTTTAAATAGAAGATTTATTTTTAATTTTTGTTAGGTTATCTTTACCCAATGAAAAGGAAGATTATATTAGGTTTCTCTTCACCCGTTGAAAAGAAGTGTAAGGTTGTTCTTCACCATATAAGAAAGAGTTGTATGGGGTTTCACTTCACCTATATAAACAAAGAGATAGTTAAACCTCGGTGTAGAGTGAAAACCGAGAGAGTGGACATAGGCCATACTTACCGAACCACTACAAAATCGTTGTTTGCAATTTTTCTCTCTCTACTCTCTTTATTTATTACAGTGCAATCATATTTGCATCTCATTAAGCATTAAATTTTTTAATAAACCAATTTATCCCCACACCCCCCCCCTTAAGTGTTGCCAATTGGGATAAAAAGTGGTATTAGAACCTAACTTTGTTAAATATGATTCACAACCTAGAGGAGTAGATTAAAATAGCATCCAGCAACAACTTAGGACAAATAGTTGAGGGACAATCCACCAATAGGCCACCATTTTTAATATAACCGATTATACATACTGGAAAAATATGATACAAATCTTCTTGACTACTTTAGATTTTGAAATCGTTAGTATAATAGAAAATGGATACCTTTCACCCATGATAGAGGATGAGAAAACTAGGGAAAGAAAATGAAAGCCAAAAAAAGAGTGGACCCTTGAAGAGAGAAACTAGTTCACACTAAATGGAAAGGCAATGAACATCCTCTATTGTGTTCTAGATAGAACCGAATTTAATAAAATTTCAGGATGTAAAACAGCTACATTCATTTGGGACATGTTGAAAGTCACACACGAGGGAACAAGTAAGGTTAAGGATTCTAAAATCAGTATGCTTGTTCATGATTATAAGCTTTTTAAAATGAAAGCATATGAAAGCATAAAAGATATGTTCACTCATTTTACTAACATTACCAATAAGCTAAAAGCTCTTGATAGAACCTATTCCAATACATATATTATGACAAAAATTCTAAGGAGTCTGCCTAGGAGTTGGGAAGCTAAAGTGACAGTCATCAAAGAAGTAAAGTACTTGAATACTTTGCCACTTGAAAAGCTTCTCGGATCACTCATGACATACAAACTAAAAGGCGGAAGAAATGAGGATGAAGATAGAGATAATAAAAGAAAGAATATTGCCTTAGAAAGCACTAAAAATGAAGAAGAAAAAGATAGAAGTGAAAAGGAATCAAATGATGAGGAATTTCTTTTTATGGCCAAGAAACTGAATAAATATTTCAACAAAGAAAGGCCTAAGGGAAGAAATTGGAGAAGAAGAGACTACCCATTAAAAGATAAATTCAAGAAAAACAACGAAAAGGAAAGAAGAAGAAGAAAGAGAAAGAAACCATCTATTATAAATGTAAGAAGCCAATGTATACAAGACCTAAATACCCACTAAGGAAAGACAAAAAGGATAAAAAGAAAAAGAAAGTAATAAAAGTCACATAGGATGACTCATCTAAAGAATAAAGCAACTTATCATCAAAAAATGAGCATGCAAATTTCTGTCTCATGCGAAAACAAGAAGATGAGGTCATTCTCTTAGGTCAAAGCTCTTCATATTATGATATATGTTTAAGTAGTGATAATGATGATCTATTGTATGATGACTTGGCTGCATTATATGAAAAACTTAGAAATAATTTTCAAGCTTTGTGTGAAAAACATAAAGAAGTGAAGAAAAATAACTACATGCTTTCAAAAGAAAAAGATTCTTTAGAATCAAAAGTTAAAGAACTTGAAACAAAAAATGAATCTAGCATGACTAAAGAAATTAAAGTGTTAAAAGATGAAAACAAAGTCTTAAATGATGAGATAATCTCCTTTAAAGGTTTGTTACCTAAATTTACATAAGAAAAAAAATATTTAGACAAGCTTTTAGCTAGTCAAAGGTTAGTTTTTGATAAAGCTAGAATTGGCTACAAAAAAGGAACAAAACAAAAGGTTTATGCTAACTATTTCATAAAATCTTCAAAACAAATAAACCCTTTTGTTACTTGTCGTTATTGCAATAGAAAATGCCACTATAGTAACACGTGCCCATATAAGAGAAATACCTATAAAGTCATAAATTGATGTGGGTTCCTAAAGGTACAAAACTAAAAGAAATCATGCATGCTAAAATAGTCATTAATGTTTATGGACCCAAAGTCACTTAGACAATTCTATTTTGCAGAGAATTCATGTGAAGAGTAACAAGTAAAATAAAATGTGTTTCCTAGACAGTGGTTGCTCAAGACACATGACGAAAAATAAAAAGTTATTTCTCCATCTAAAGAAAGAGGAAAGAAAAGACGTAGTTTTCAGAGACAATAGTCGAGGCAAAATGAAAGGTATTGGAACCGTTGGCATAAACTCCATTTTAATTAGAGATGTTTTATATGTTAAAATTTTGAAATATAACTTTCTTAGCATTAACTAATTGTGTGATTATGGTTATAAAGTTGTATTTCTAAAAAATAAATGTGAGGTGTTAGATAAGCATGCTAATAAACTATTCTATACACCTAGAAATAGTGATGTGTATATTATAGAACTAGAAAACTTGAATGAATCAAATGATAATTATTTGCAAGTTTTATGTGATGATTCTTAGAAATGACATAGAAGATTTGAACATTGTAACATGGATCTTATACGAAAATTAGCTAAATAATGGTTATTAGAAGACCATCATAATCTGATTTTTTTCAAAAACAAAGTATGCGATCCTTGTCAACTAGGAAAACAAGTTAAAATATATTTTAAATTGAAGAAATTAGTTTCTATAACAAGACCCCTAGAACTTTTACATATGGATCTTTTTATACCAAATAGAGTTAAATCCTTAGGAGCAAAACTCTATTCATATATAATTGTTGATGATTACTCTATATTTACATGAGTATTCTTCTTAGAAAACAAAAGTAATACGTCTGAAACAATGAAAAAATTCTCAAAGAAAATCCAAAATGAAATTGGATACAAGATTGTAAATATTATAAGTGATCAAGGTGGGGAGTTTGTAAACAAAAATTTTGAGAATCTTTGGGATGAGAATAAATATTCTCATAATTTTTCTACACCTAAAACTCCACAATAAAATGGAGTTGCTGAAAGAAAAAATAAACCTTACAATAAATTGGAAGAACCATGCTTAGTGAATATAATTTGCCTAAATATTTTTGGACTGAAGCTATAAACACTACATGTCATTTTACAAATAGGGTTCTAATAAGAAAAATCTAAAATAAAACTCCATATGTACTCATCTTTCAAAGAAAACTCAAGATTAAATATTTTAGAGTCTTTAAATTTAATTGTTATACTCTTAATACCAAAGATAATATTAAGAAATTTGAGCTAAAGTCCGATTTTGGGTACTTTTCCAAAAGCAAAGTTTATATAATTTTCAATAGGAGAACTCAAATCATGGAAAAACCCGTACATGTCACATTTGATGAATTTGATTCTAACTTAGCTAAAATAATTGCAAAAGAAAAAGAAAAAGAAAAGAAAGTTAAAGAGATATTAGAAATTTAGGATTTAGAAGACACCTCTAAAGAAAAAGGAAAAGAAATTGTAGAAGAGAATGAACCTCCTAAAAATCTTCCTAAGACATGGAAATTTGTATCTAGTCATCCAAAAGAGCTAATTACTGGGGATCCTTCACAAGGAGTTAAGATTAGAATATGGACAAAAAAGATTAATGAAAATTTGGATGAGGTTCAAAATTTGGCCTTTGTCTCTTAAATTGAACCAAAACATGTTGAAGAAACTCTAGAGGATGAAAATTGGTTAATGGCTATGGAAGAGGAGTTGAACCAATTCCAAAGGAATGAAGTTTGGACTCTAGTACTTAACCTAATAATTATCTAATAATTGGTACTAAGTGAATGTTTAGAAACAAACTTAATGAGAATGGGAATATCTCAAGAAATAAAGCTAGGCTAGTCGCACAAGGGTATAGTTAAGAATAGGGAATAGACTATGATGAGACTTATGCACCTGTAGCTAGACTAGAAGCTATTAGAATACTTTTAGCCTTTGCATGTTTTAAAATTTTCAAACTCTATCAAATGAATGTCAAAAATGAATTTTTAAACAATTTTATAAATGAAGAAGTTTATGTAAAACAACCTTCAAGTTTTGAAAACTATAAATTTCTAAATCATGTTTATAAACTCATCAAGGCACTCTTTAGTTTAAAATAAGCTCCTAGAGCTTAGTATGAAAGATTTAGTGAATTTTTATTAAACATAATTTTGTGAGGGGAGTGCTAATACTACAATTTTTAGTAAAACCAAAAATGATAGTATTTTACTAGTTCAAATTTATGTTGATGACATCATTTTTGGAAGTACTAATGAATCTTTATACATTGAATTTTCAAATCTTACAAAATAAGAGTTTGAAACGAGTATGATGGGAGAATTAAATTTCTTTTTGGGACTTCAAATTAAATAAAGAAAAGATGGAATTTATATCTCCTAGTCAAAATACACTAAAAAGCTTTTGAGGAAATTTGACATAATAAAGGGTAAACTCATTCAAACTCTTATGAGCAACTCCATTTCCTTAGACAAAGATGAGATAGGAAAGAATGTGGATCAAACGATGAATAGAGGCATGATCGATTCTTTATTTTATTTAACTGCCTTTAGACTCGACATTCTCTATGGAGTATGCATGTGTGCGAGGTTTCAATCTAATCCGAAAAAATCACACCTTGTAGCGTAAAATAAATTTTTAAATATCTAAGAACTATACCTAACTTAGGTTTGTTCTATCTAAAAAATTGTGAGTTTAGCTTGAGAGGCTATTTAGATGCTAACTATAGGGATTGCAAAGTGGATAGAAAAAAATACCAGTGGTACTTGCTACTTTCTTGGAAATGCACTACTATCATGGTTTAGTAAAAAACAAAACACAGTTGCATTTTCAGCCACTGAAGCAGAATATGTGTTTATAGGTAGTTGTTGTGCACAACTTTTATGGATCAAACATCAGTTGCAAGATTATAGTTTGAACATTAGCCAAATCCTTATTCTATATGATAATACAAGTGCCATTAATTTGATTAAGAATCTAGCGCATCTTCTAGAACCAAGCATATAGAGATCCATCACCATTTCATTAGAGATCATATTAGTAAATGGGATGTGTGCTTAGAGTATGTTACTACAAATAATCAATTGGCTGACATTTTTACTAAACCACTTGATCAAAAAAAATTTCTGTGCAATTAGAAATGAATTAGGAATTATGGAAATTAAATGAATCATTGTTGAACTTGTTTGTGCATGTAAGTATGTTTAATTTTAATTCTTGACATATTCAAATCGAGACTTTGCTTCACAAGTATCGATATGTTGTAAAATGATTGATATTCACTTGAGAATGTATCGGCACTTTAATGATTTTGGTTAAGAATCAACACAATAATAAGATTGTATTGATATTGGAAATTAATTCCAGAAAGTATCGATACATTTCAAAGAAGGATCGATACCTTAGTGTAAGTCAAACACATTAAATGGACATTTAATCCCGTACACGTGTTAATCGAAGAGTTCAAAGGCTGCCAAAATTAAATGCGTATTGACAAATCTGACACTAGTATCGATATCTTTTCATCTTCTTCAGAATGTATCGATACTCTCAAATACATGTATCGATACTTTTATGTGATTTTACGTCTAAAATGTTCAAAAACTAAAATTTTTAAAATTACCCAAAATTTTCTCTCTCTAAAAATAAAATCTCAGAATCCTTAAAGCTCTTTAAATCTTCTAAACAATCTTGAAAATGCCTAAAACTAAGAACCGCGTGGTTGCTCAATGTAAAAGGCAACGAATGACCGAAGTGGGTGGTACGCCACATGCATTACAAGCAGAATGTGGAGGGCGAGTTGGTGCTCTAGGAGTGGTACATGCATCTAGCACTAGGGAGAGACCCAGTAGAGCCAAGAGACCAGCCAACGGACGAGCCCGCACCACTAGCGAAGGATGACCAACAGGCACTTGTGAAAGTGCCTGAGCTAGTAGCGTCGACACCACCCTCATCGACTCCCTCAACATTGACAGCCATATTAGAGGAGATTCGGGCCATAATGGCTACTGTCGTAGAGTGGGTTAATACTGCCATGACAGATTTTGATGTGCAGATCACTAGATTGGAATCAACGGTGACAACTCAAATGCATAAGATGGAGGAGCGTCTTAAACATGGTGAAGAAGAGATTATACAGCTTGGTAGGCTAGGACTCGAGTTTCGAAAGGAAACTCAACACTTCATGAAGAGCCTATCGTGAAGAGCGACACCGATATATTATCAAAGACCTACAACCACTTCTCAAGCACCACAACTGCCACCTCTAGGCTACTGATCACCATAAGCATCGTAGCCAAGCATGACACAGCCCGACCATCTTGACAGTGATAATAGTAGTAGTAGTACGACATAGCTTGTTGATGATATGTTTTGTGCTAGTTGTTTTATGTTTTGATTGTATAGACTGCCTTATATTGAAATGATATGTTTTGATTAATGAAATAGATGTTTCATTTCTTTTCCCTTGCATTGTTACTTCCTTTGAACTTTCTTGTTTAAATGTCTTTTTTGATTGCTGACAAAAAGGGGGAGAAGTAATTTGAGTTGATTTGATTAAGCGTCAATTGATTAAGGGGGAGATAAAAGGAGAAATAATACGAGTTATTTTGACAAAAAGGGAGAGATAATAAGAAATTATCTTACCGTCGTTGATTAAATGGTAAAATTAAATGGATTATAGAGAACCAATTTTGTAGACCTTAAAGGGGAGAAAATTTAATTTAACATAGTAAACCTTAATGGGGAGATTGATAAACATTGTAAAACTTAAATTGACTCAAAACCTTAGAAATCAATACTATTTTATCATCATCAAAAAAGTGGGAGATTGATGATATCATATTGCATAATAGAAGCATTGATTGGAGATTGATGATATCATGTTGTAAGATTTTGTGTCTTCGATGATGAACAACAAACTTATTGTGATGTCAATTTAACTTGTGAATAATATGAATATATGTTTGAATGCGTTAAGTATCAAGAAAATTATATGCGAATGAGTCTATGAACAAACTAGATAATTTTTTGTGAGAATTTTGTGTTTAAACCTAACAAGATCGATACATAAAGTTAAAGGATCTAAACATTCACAAAACGGATCAATACCCTAAGGATGTAGACCGATACCTTCACAAAAATTGATATTCAGAGTTTACAGGATCGACATATGTCAAGTCTAAGACTTCAAAAGAAATCATCAAGTTGCCCAGATCAGTATATATGAAGGGCAAATCGATACTTTCAAGGTCAAAGAGTTCGAAAATATTTACAAGTTAAATCAAATCAATACTTTCATGGATGAGATCGATACCTTGCAAGTCAGAAAGTTAAAAAAATATTTACAAGCTGAATTGATACTTTCAAAGATGAAATCGATACCTTGCAAGTCAAAAAGTTAGAAAATATTTATAAGCTGAACTAGATTGAAATGTTGTAAGTCAAAGACTTCATAATTATTTACAAACTTGACAAGATCGATACAAAAATGCAAAGGGATTGATACTCGGATTTGAAGAAAAAACCATATTCAAATTTTACGTAAACGGATTAATACTTAGTCTAAAGAGATCAATACATGTCGACGAATTCAAGCGCAACGATAACTTCTACCGCATTTATTGCGAATACTAATTGGGCAAAAGAAAGTCATTAGACACAAATGTCTTCACAATTAAATGAGTTTAAATATAAGATTTTCAGACAAAATGAAAAACAAGTGAACATTTGCAAATCATCAAGACAACATTCTTCATCTTCAATGTAAAAAAATAACTTTCTCTCTCTACTGCATTTATTTTTTAACTAATTTGTTAGAGAAAATTAATTATATGAGTTTATTGTGTTATTTGTGTTGGAGATATGCCCTAGAACCAATCATGTCATATGGTTCAGAGATATCATCCTTATGTATATATAATTCTATAACAAATTGTAAACTTGTTTACGATTAATAATATGGCTTTTATATATCATTTTGCATTTATAGTTACTAATATATATTGTATATATATATAATGCAGAATGAGATCCCGTGATGTATTATGATGTCATAACTCTATCTGCAAAGAGCTGTAGATATGAGTGCAGAGTTTTGATTTGAATATATCTGAATCAATTCCTAGTTGAGGTGATGTTATATGGGACTCTGACATTGCATGACTGATATGTTTGATGCTACCAAGGATTAGTATTGGATGCTAACAGTTGGGTGATAAGTCTCATGTCACAAGAGCATAAATATAAGTAACACGTTGAAAAACGTGTTGCTGAACGTAACCAAACATGACAAATCATATGGGTGATTATCTACAATCAATGATACGTCACACAGCCTTACTAGTGTACCATTAGTCCTTTGACCTGAAGTGTCACAGTAGCCCTCCGCATTAAGGCACACCGTTCACTTGTGTATATCGCACTGGGCTAACCTCGCCTGGTCAAAAAAACTTGTTGGCAATGTGTTTAGGTGTATAAGAACAGGTGATAGCCAAAATAGAATCTATTGGCTCAAATATTAGAGCTTGAGATTCTAAGTGGAACTGTCATACGTGGAAATAAAGTCTTGGCCAAAGCATGTATGTTCGGAAAGGTATTTCGCAAATATATGAATCATGTATATGATTGAAGTTCTGATCCTATGATTGAGTTAGGGGTTTGGCGATACCATGACCAGTACTCGATTGGGAGTAACAATAGAGGGATTTTACTACATCCATGTATGACTATATAGGTTTATCATTGATATTCATTTATTTATGTCTTAGGGTTATGACGTCTTGCTAGAGGTCAATCATGATCATTGGAAACTTTGGTTACAAAGAGTTATACCAAAGTGATACAAAAGAGTTCGTATCCACCCATGTTTAGCTCACAATGAAACTAGGGGCCACATACATTAGTCGGTTACTTGATGATGATGGCATTTGCTATTATACGATAATCATTAATTGGTTAATAATATTGTTCTGATGCTATGATCAGGCAACAAATTGATTCTTTATTGTAAAGAATATATTTTCCGATAAGGACATACTAGCACTTGTAAGAATGGAAAATGTTTCGGTTAATTATAGGATAACGTAAATATAATTTACGGATATTATATTAGTATATAAAGATATAATACTTTAATATTAATTAAAGTAATAATATAATAATAATATCTTATATGGAATGATTATTATATTGTATTATATATATATTATTAAAGTAATAATAAGTATGTATATATATATTATACTCACTCTCTCTCTCTCTCACACATACCCAATAAATATAGCAAGCCACATGTATCGCCTTTACTCATTTAATGAAATGAATGGCAAGTGGGTAAGTGGGTGATTACGGCTGTGCAAGAAAAACACTCAAGTGTTGAGTGTTTAATGCAAGCATTGGATGCAACGCATATCTTGCCTTGTAAGATAGAACTATGAGTTAATCTTCTTCCTCTCCATTCTCTCCGCATTCTAGTGAGAAATATTCCTTAGAGAAGGATTTTTGTGTGCTTGGTTGTGAACCAAAAACCAGAAGAAAGAAAGAGAGAAAGCTTAGTTTGGCTTGGTGAAGCTAAAACCAAAGCTTGAAGATCCCATAACCAAGTCAGAACCACTGTTACCAATACCGACCTGTGGATACCCTTGGAAACAAGTACGGAGGTTCACTTGCTTTTCTATATTACAAATCAACGAAGTAAAACTTCTCACTTTGCATTTAATATTTGAAAAAGTTTCAAATAAACATGCATGTGTACATGTCTAGATCCAAAAGGGAGTCATTCTACATGTCTGTGAGATGGTCATAGCTCCCTAGTAGCGGTCGAGCGCCTGGGAACAAATCCTACGCATTACGCCTCCATCGCAAATATGGCAGAATCCATATTTCGTCTTCAAGTGGTATCAAAGCACTGTCGACATGTGTATGTGTGTATGTTTTAGTAAATAAGCATTGGGATGTTGATTTATATTCATATGCATGTTTGTTGTGGTTTGGATGATGAATGAAGTTGGTTTGATGTGTTTTGCAAACACTGGTAATCGTGAAAAATAACAGAGTGTCGTTCTCAATGTGCTAAGTATAGATATTTTTGTGAAAAGTGTCAATGCTTGATGCAAGAAAACGACATCTGATGCTCAAGTATCAATACCTTTTAAGCGAGTGTCAACACTTTTGTGAAAAGTATCTATACCTAGAATGGAAGTGTCAATACTTGTGGTTCCAATATCATTCTATTTGAGTGAGTATCGATACTTTGATGGAAAGTATCGACACTTGCTAGCTGATAATGTCGATACTTGATATTGTCTAGAATCGAGTATCGACACTATGAACAACAGAAAGATAAATGTGAAATCGATGGAAAGTGTCGACACTTTTGGTAAAGTATCGATACTTTCTATCTAACATGAGTGAGTATTGACACTTTAGGAAAGTATCAATACTTGCATGTAAACAGAATTAAGTGTCAACCTCTTTTTAAGAAAGCGTCAACACTTACGTCTAAAGGGATCTATTGGATCGACACCCCACAGAACGGATTGACACTTTCAAGTGTCGACTTGTTACTGTTCCTGTTCACTAAAAAAAAAGTAAATAATTTTAATTTTTTCATCATTCATATATTATCACGAAATATCAAAATATTACTTTAGCCACAACTTACACAAACACTATTTTAAATAGTAAATTTTCTATTACCGAAAATTCAATTTGTTGAAATTAAATTTTTCGGGCTTGAAATTGTTTCAATTAAAGAGAAAAATAATACTCTGAATTAAAAAAAATGAATGGTGATTCAATTGACTTTGATTCAATTAAGAATTAATATAATTCTAATGGGAGTAAACATATGAATATAAAAATTGACAAATTGATATTGTATCAATTAATGTCTCTCTCTAATAAATTAATTTGATTAATATATAATGTGTAGAATTTGAAATGAATATCATTGGATGATATAGATTTTAAATTCCATTACCAAACAATAAAACATATATACATATTGATGTGTATATTAAATGAGACCAAAAATGAAAATGTCCCTCATACAATATTAGGTTCAATCATTCCAATACAATCGATAAGTTATAAGCATCTTAGATAAGGTAACCCAATATCTGTTAGGTGAGGGCCCTCACGGGGTGTCGTTGTCGATTTGACCTGTTTCTTGATAGGAAGTTTTTAGCTTCCAATATCTGTTAGGTGAAGGGTTTGATTTCATTTCTATTCAAGAAAAGGCGTTGGGTATAGCCTAACTAAGTTGAAGCACCAATATCTATTAGGTGAGGTATCTTGTCTTAGAAGAAGATTAATCATATCTTGTAAAGAGTTACAAATAGAAATAAGTTTATGTCGTTGGGCTTGCTTAACCAATATCTGTTAGGTAAGGTTTTGTGAATTTGATGAGAATATGATCATCCCGAAAACCTATAATTTGATTATAATTTTCTTATTGAGGGAGTATGGAATATAATTAAAGTAGTAAGAGAACAAATATGGTTTAAAGTCCAGAACTAAATAGTATAATATATACTGCAATACATTCTGATGTATTTTCATTTTCTGCAAATCTCTTTTCTAGTGAGAGAATAATGAATAACCATCTTTTTCAAAATTTTAGATACTCATAGGCTTACCGGACCTAATTATAAGGTTTGGTATCGGAATCTTAAAGTTGTTCTAGATTCTGAACGCATTGGTTATGTCCTTCAAGGGCTTATGCCCAAGTCCCTTCTAAAGGAAGCTACACTAGAAGAGAAGAAGGATACCTCATCGATCTATCATTTTTTGGTAGAATTGTTTAAGGAGAGTTCCAATTACAGGCGGTGCGAGTTATCCACTGCTTTGTTTGGAATAAAGTTTAGTTTGAGAGTGCCTCTAGAGTCTCATCTTATGAAGATGATAAACCTCATAAATCAGTTGGCCTCTTTGGGGTTTTCTATGGACTTCGAATTACAGACTGATTTGATCCTTCAGTCACTCCCGTCTAGCTTTGACCAGTTTGTTACCAATTATCATATGAACAAACTAGAACATACTCTTCCTGAACTTATGAATGAAATTGTTTCATTTCATAAAAGAGTCTCAAAGGGTAAAGGAGCGGAGATTGTTCTTGCTACGATATCTTATAATAAGACATCGAAGAGTAAAGGCAAAAAGTCCTCCGAGGTTAGACCCAAAAGAGGATTCTTCAAGAAGAAGAAGGTCAAAGGCAAACGAGTTACCATTAGCCAAGCCAATGATAAGTGTCATCATTGCAAGAAGCTTGAGCATTGGAAAATGAACTATCTCTTTACATAGAAAGCCTGAGACAGAGGAAGGCGGAAGGTACACTGTCTTGTCATGTTATAGAAACTGAATTAAGTGTTAGTTCATATTCGAATAGTTGGATAATTAATTCAATCGCCATTTCTCATATTTATATGTCATTACAAGACTTTAACAGTAAGCAATTACTGGAGGAGGGTGTAATGATACTGAAGATGGCAAATTGAGCAACAATTGCTGCCACTTGCTTAGGAACGTGCAGAATTGTTCTTCCTTTGGGTCATGTTTTTATATTGTACAAAATTATGTATTTTGATATTGTCAATAGAAACATTTTGTCTGTTTATCAAATGTGTAAACAGGATTACACTTTTATATTTTATAAATATAAATGTTGTGCTTATTTAAGAAATAAATTGATTAGTACTGGCTTGAATGTAAATGGTTTATATATTCTTAAGACTAATAAAATTAACATGACTTATATTATTAATAAGAAACGATCTAGAAATAAACTTAATCCAAAACCTATATGGCATTATAGATTAAGCCACATTAAAGATAAGAGGATTATGAAGATGGGTAGTGATAGACTGATAGGTTCATTAGGTTCTAAACCCTACCCAACTTATGAATCTTGTCTTCAAGGTAAGATGACCAAATCACCCTTTGTTGAACATAGGAATAAAGCCAATGAAGTTATTGAATTCATACATATTAATGTATGTGGTTCGTTTAGTAAAATGGTTAGAGGAGGTTTCTCATACTTTATAACTTTTACCAACGATCACTCACAGTATAGTTATATGTACTTATTGAATAATCTGAATCTTTTGAAAAGTTCAAAGAATTCAAAGCTGAAGTTAAGAAGCAAACAGAAAATAGTATTAAGATTCTACGATCTGATCATAGAGGTGAATACTTAAGTACTGAATTTCTATAATTTCTTAAGATTAATGGTATACTTTCTCAACTAACACCTCCTTATATACCGTAGCATAATGATGTATCGAAAAGGAGGAATCGTACTTTATCAGATATGGTACGATCCATGATGAGCTTCACAGACTTACCTACATATCTTTGGTGATATGCCCTATATACCGTAATATACATCTTAAACAGGATTCCATCAAAAGTAGTTCCCAAGACATTGTATAAGATATGGCATGGGTCAATCTTCAATTATATTAAGCCTTGGTGATGTCCAGCTTATGTTAAAGTAGTTAACCTAGGAAGCTGGATGTTAAATATGAAAAAGGTCAAATCATAGGATATTCTAAAGTTAGTTTAGGATATTATTTCTACTTTCATGCTAATTGAAGAATTTTGATCAGTAAACATGCAAAGTTCCTCGAGAATTAGTTCATAGAGAACGGTGGTATAGGTAGAAAGATTGAGCTTTCAGAGGAGTCTGGAAAGCTTGATTATGATCAACCTCAGATGGATAAGCCTGTTGATGCAGATGAACTAGTTCATGTTAATGAACCAGTTCAATTTGATCCTCAGTCTTTTGTAGACTAAACTCTTCGTAGATCTACTAGGATATCATGCCCTCCTCAGAGATATTATTTTCTTTTTGAAAATAATTTTGAATCATTTATGATAGGAGAAGATATACAGAGGGAAGATCCTATAACCTATGAAGAAGCGATATTAAATATTAATTCAGGAAGATGGCTTGAAGCCATAAAATCTGAAATGGAATCCATGTTTGCTAATCAGGTATGGTCAATAGTTGATCCACGGAAAGGAATTGTTTCTATCGGTTGTAAATAGGTATACAAACAAAAATTTTGGTAAAGATGGAAAAGTAGAGACTTTTAAAGTTAGGTTGGTAGCAAAATGTTATAATCAGAAACAAGGTGTTAATTTTAATGAAATCTTTTTGCTAGTAGCCATGCTGAAGTTCATTTGGATATTACTTGCTATTGTAGCTTATTATGACTATGAGATATAGCAGATGGAAGTAAAGACAGTCTTCCTTAATGGTTTCATTAAAGAGACCATATATATGCAATAGCTCGTTGGGTTTGTTGCATCTGGTGATAGTTATAAGGTATGTAAGTTGCATAGATCCATTTATGGATTAAAGCAAGCTTCTAGAAGCTGGAACATACGATTCGATGATGCAATCAAATTGTTTGGCTTTATCAAGAATATTGATGAGCCGTGTGTCTATAGAAAAAAGAATAACAATGCCATCACATTCTTTATATTGTATATAGATGACATACTACTCATAGAAAATGATGTGGGCATGTTTTTGAGGTTAAATTGTGATTGTCTAATGTTTTCTCCATAAAAGATCTGACAGAAGCGACCTTCATTTTAGGTATTCGAGTCTATAGAGGTAGAGCGAAATGAATGATAGGTCTTTCCCAAAGTCTGTATATAGATAAAGTACTGAAGAGGTTTAGTATTGTCACACCTGTTTCATATTAACTACAAATACATACTCACGTATACTATATACAATGTTATTCTTTTATTACACAAAACTTAAACAGTTATAGTTAACAATTTGTTTTTATACATACAAGGTTACATAGATTACAACTCCTTGACATACAACTAACTTAGTAACTACATATCCAAACATAAGTCTATACATATTACTTAGTTGACCTACAATCACATATACCCAAAAACTTCAAATAGGCCAGTACCCTTGCTTACATACTTGGTCATCCTTATGTGCTATTATCTGAAAAATAAATTTTTCAATAAAGGGTGAGATATAACCTCAATAAGCAAATCATGCAAGTTTTATATGTCGATACAGTACATAAGGTAAATGTTTTAAACGATCGATGCATAACACAATATGACAGTATGACAGTATAAATAACCAAAGCATTTTCAAACTTTTCCAATCACATATACTTTATTCATAACATAAACACTATCAAAATGGCTTAGTCAGTTAGTATCACCTGCACCCACGGTAATCCGGATTCAGAATGTGATCACGTGTTCCGCATACAACGGTCATTCAAATTTTCATATAATAGAAGCGCGCATTGTGGGTTAAACAAAATTCTTACTAACCTACAAGTCTCGCTTTTAACACGAGATTTGGCTAGGTTAAAATAACAAAACTAACAACTAAGCCATAAAAATGCATTTTATTCAAATTTTCACACATCGATAACATTTCATAATCAATTCATATGGGCGATATCGTCATACAACATTTAAGTTCATAATTTTTCAAGAATCATTTCATAAAATTCATGTTGGCATACCGAAGCATTTATATACACATTTCACACAACATCAAGTATCGCACAATTTCAAAAACATTAAAATGCATGTATGATTTACTTACTTTTGTTTCCGTTCTTCCTGAGTATGTTCATATCTTAATGTTGCGTACCTAAAACAAATTAACATAATTTATTTCAGTTTCATGTTTTATACTCGTCGCTACCTATGACATTCACCTTTTCAAACTCTAACACTTCATGAGTTTTCTAAAGTAGACTTATTGTCATATTTAGGCCATAACATCATTTCATATATGCTTATACATACATACATACATATATATATACATATATATGCATATTATAATAATTTTTTGAAAAAACACATTTGGCATAAAATTTTCAAAACTAGTCAATTTTGTCGTTTTACACCAATTCACTTTTCAACACACGAAACAACACCCATATCCCAAATTTTCAAAATTTGACACCTTAACAATTTAATAAAAGAATCATAACATATGGCATTACACACTCCCAAATA
>JAXCLQ010007283.1:8718-46249 GCA_035584115.1 Cedrela odorata
ATATATATATATATATATACACAAATATCTTATACACACACACACACACATACACACACACACACACACACACATATATATAATTACTTTAATATATATTCATATATTTATATAGTAATGATTAATATATATATATACATTACTTTAATATATATATATAATACAATATTATATTCATTACATATATAAGATATTATTATTATATTATTACTTTAATTATATTAAAGTATTATATCTTCATATAACAATATAATATCTATAAATTATATTTATGTTATCCCATAACTAAACCAAAACATTTCTCATGATTACAAATGCTAACTCGTCCTTGCTGGAAAATATATTTTTTATAATAAAGAATTAAATTGTTACCCGATCAAAGTATTGGAACAACATCATTAACCAATTAATGATTATTATATAATAGCAAATGTCATTATCAACAAGTAACCGACTGTGTGTGACCTTTGGGTTTACTGTGAACTAAACATAAGTGGATATGAACTCCTTCGTATTACTTTGGTACAACTCTTTGTAATCAAAGTTTTCAATGATCATGACTAACTTCGAACAAGACGTCATGATCCCTAGATACTAATGAATTCATATAGCATACGTGCATGTAGTAAAGTCTCTCTGCTGTTGACTTCCAATTAAGTGTAGGTCATGGTATCGTCAAACCCCTAACTCAATCATAGAATCTGAACCTCAATCATATACAGGATTCATATATCTATGAAACACCTTTCCGGATATACTTAGTTTGGCCAAACACTTTATTCCCACATATGACAGTTCCACCTAGGTTCTCAAACTCAAACATCTAAGCCAGTAGATTCTATTTTGGCTATCACTTGTCCTCATACACTTAAACACGTTGCCAGCAAGCTTCTTTTACCAAGCGTGGCTAGTTTAGTGCGATATACATAAGTGAATAATGTGCCTCAGTGTTGAGGACATCCATGATACCTCAGGTTAAAGAACTAATGGTGTACTACTACGGCTATGTGATGCATCATTGACTGTAGATAATCACCCATATGATTTGTCACGTTTGATCACATTCAGTAACACGTTCTCCAACGTATTACCATTGTTTATGTTCTTGTGACATAAGACTCGTTACCCAACTATTAGCATCCAATACTAATCTTTGGTAATATCAAATGTACCAGTTATGCAATGTCATAGTCCTATATGACATCACCTTAACTGGGAACAGATTTAGATGTATTCAAATCAAAACTCTATCCTCATATCTACAACTCTTTGCAAATAAAGTCATGACATCATAATACATTACGGGATCTCATTCTGCATTTTACATATACAATATATATTAGCAACTATATATGCAATATGATATAATAGTCATTTTATTAATCGTAAACAAGTTTACAATTTGTTACAAAGTTATACATACATAAAGATGATATCCCTAAACTGTATGACACGATTGATTTTAGGGCATATCTCTAATAGTATACCACGACCTCATCTTTTCTGTGAACATAATAGGGACTGAGGCAATTCTTTGCTTCTTCTTGACCTTTACGTTCATAACATAAGTATCTAAAGTTGAATTGGGAAAATAATATTTTGAATAATTCTTCCTTGCCCTGTTTCAGTTTCCTGCTAATGTAGACCCTCTTAAGATTACCATCGTTTCATGCTCATACGTCTTTTCTCATCCGACCTTTCGATTTGGGATTCTGAGTCCTTCCCTATTATCTACCATAAAATTTGCCAGATAATTATTTCTGACATAGACTTCGATCTAGTCCTTGAGGTCGAAGCACTCATCTGTCAAATGCCTAACCCTTTGGTGAAACTTATAAAACTTGTTCTTTGCATTTTCACTCGGTTTTGTTTTTATGGGGCAAGGCTCCATCAACAAAGTTCCTCGCCTTTTGACTTCTTAAAGGATTTGTGAGAGAGATACATTTAATGGCGTGAAAATCCTCGCTTCTTAGACTTGGCTACTCTTCTCGTATCATCTCTTCTCGGAAAGTGCTATCCTCTCGGGGAGATGTCATCTCTTATATTCCTTGTCCTGGCTTGCTTTAGCACTTGACTTTTTTTTTCTATTGAAGTCTCAAAAATTTTTCTTGTCATCTCATCTTCTTTTGTTGTTTAACTTCAGCGGTCGTATCTTCTCATGTGAGGATAGCCTCATTGCCTTTTCATCCTTCAACTTGAGGATAACCTGGTCCTCAATTTCGATCTCATCCAACAACTTCCTTCGAACTGCTTCATAAGTGGTGATGAATGACTTTCATACTACGTACCATTCCCGATTTACTCGTAGACTTTTTTTGAGACTTTCCAATGTTAGGGGATGATGATAAGTTTCCAACTCCATCACTTCTTCATAATTATCTCTTAATGAATTTCTTGAGGCTTTCTCTCTCTCCCTGTTTCATCAGCAGTAATAACCTCAAAGTTTTAAGACTATTAATCACTCATCTGAACTCATTGATGGACACCCCATACAGTTGGCCGAAGCTATAGATACTATTAAAGGTTAAACATGTGAACCACTTCCTTACTTGTCTTTCCAATGTTAATGGGAACAAGTGACATATCTGAGATTTGTTTAATCCTTGTATCAGCATAACCACCCTAAAGAAGTCCATGTGTAAGGATGGATCAGTTTTTCCCGTGAAGAGAGTTATCCGAGGCATTTTGAACTTCCTGGAAAGAACAAGGTCCATGATTCTTTGGGAGAAGGGAGATTTAGAATACAATCCCGAACGAGATACTAGCTTAGCATTCCCCATTTGGACTTGCTTCTTCTGGTTTTCTAATTCCTCAACCAATCTCCTAACTTAAACCTCAAGGTTACCAGTCTTTTCATTATGCTCTCTATATTCTCTTCCCCAAGATACACTCTGTTTAGAACTCTCTCTCCCTTTGACATTTACGATTACAAAATGTTCTCATGTCTTCCAGACTCGAGCTGTATTCCGACTTTCGTTTACTAGTTGTGGACGGATTATCCGATGAATAATAGGATTCTAGATAAGGCTCATCAACGGCTTTGAAAGAAGTATTGTCATTTTTGGATACTGTGGGCCTTTTTAGAGGGTAGTTGGAGATTTTTTCCTTTCCTTTTTCTATAACGGTGTACCTCCTTTTGGAATTATTTTGCCAATGACTTACTTCACGATCTTTGGCGCATAGAACATTAGGGGTGTTACTTTCCACCACCTCCGATTGTGTTACCGTCTTCTGTTCAAAAGAACCGTCTTAAAACATTATTTTCATCTTTGCAACTTCTTCCGCCAACGTCTAAATTTGCTGGTTTTTTTCTTTGTGCTTTCTTTCGCTATAGGCCAATCTTTGAATCTACTAGGTAGTTACTCCATCCTCTTTTTTATAGGGATTTTGATGTGTGGACGAGGTTTCTGAATTATGATTTTCATCATTAGAAGGTGGTCACCGATAGTTATTATCTGGACTAGCTACCGTTGTTGCTTTAAGAGAATTTCCTTTTATCATCATACGGTTCCTGGCTATGTAAGTTCGCATTGCTACCATGACTTTTTTCGCGACCACTGTTGTTTTTAGCATTTTGTTTGATTTCCCACAGACGGTGCTAGATGTTGATGCAACAAAATTCTCTTGGGAACTTTATATACCAAAATCAATCTTTTTTGTTCCTTCAATCATTATTTCACCTGAAATCACATAAAACTCTTAGGGGTAAAAGCTGGTGGTCCAGCGAAAATCCTCCAATGCTTCAGTTAAGGTTTTGCTTTTCTGTGTTTGAGAGAGAAGACAATGGCAGCGAAAATTTATGTAAGGTTATATTGTGTGTTCTAACATGCGTACCTTGGTACCCTTGATTATCTTTTATAGACTACTCTCTCAAATTTATTAAAATTTTAAAGAATCTGAAAATTGTAATCTCAAACTTATTAATATTCTAGTTATCATGAAAACTTAATTTTATAAGTATCGGTATTCTGAGAATATTGGAATTTTGATCATTATTTGTAGAATACATCCATTAAACCTCGAATCCTTATTATGGTAAAGTCCGAAAAGAACTTGAATTTCATAGCGATGCGTAATTGTTGAGGGGTCTCAAAAATTTCACACTTTACCAAAGACCCCTTTCTTTAATAAGAATGACATCAGGCTTTGTTGGTTCACCCGAGGTCTTTATCATGTTACACTAGAGATCTTTATTGGTGAAGAAGGTCTCAATATTCTATATCTAAACCTAATATCTTTTGTTGAACTTAAGAGGTCTCAGACCTCGTAGCATTTGAGATTTTTGTCACGTCATTGTCAAGATTTCGCGGCTTGAATAAGCCTTAGATTCTATTTGTTTTTTTTGTAAGATCTTACTTGAGCCCTATGTTATATTTAATGGGTCCAAAGCCTATGGAATTTCATTTATACCTCATGTCCTTTCCCAAACAATTACAATGGCTTGGATAAGTCTTAGATTTTATTTGTTTTTTTGTAAGATCTTAGCTAAGGCCCTATGTTATATTTAGCGGGTCCAAAGCCTATGGGGTTTCATTTATACCTTATGTCCTTTTCCAAACAATTACAATAATTTTTCTTATATTTTATGTTAATAATTCTTATATTTTTACTCAATTTTAAAAATATAGCATATAAAAATTTAATTTATAAATTTATATTTATTAATCAACCACAAATTAATTTATATATCTAATATTTAATAATTTTATTTTATATTAATAATTATAAATTAAAAAATATATATATATATTTATCAAATTAAATTAAATTTGATGTTAAAATTTGAAAAATGACTTTTAAAAATACTTTTTGTTAATTTTTTAAATCTTAAGGGAAGTATGTAAAAAATATTACTAATATATAAAATTTATATCTATAAAATTATTTTAGTTATATTTTATTATTTTTGTTAGTCAACTTATACCCATTTTTATTATATTTTTTTTTGATAAAATAAAATAAATACAAATTATATTATATTATATTATTAATTTTATTGTATTAGGATGGCGACAGCATATGAAATTTAATTTAATTGATTTATTGTCTCCAAAGATTTTTTTTTTTTTTTTAAAAATACATTATTCATGTGAATTTGTGATCGGTCAAAGTTACACAAGTGCAGCCACACGCGAGATGCACCTGACATCCACTCACCGCTTTTAATGTTATTTCTTCTTCGTCAATTCTCTTTCTCCGGTACTTGTTGTTCCAGTTTTTCAGTGTTCACTTTTATGCCGTCGAACTCCGATCAAACATTACCGTAGAATCCATCAGGCTCCGATTTTTCGCCGTTAAACTTGCCGACAAGCCACTGCTCATGGTCAAGGTTCCTTTCTCAGATCCAAATCAACCTCTTCCTCTTGTTTTGTGCTTCATATTCGTGATTTGGGAATAAATTCTTGATCTGTTTCTTACTATTTTTGAATTATAATTTTCATGCTAGAAGTGAATATATGGATTGAAGCATGATTATGTGACTGTTTAGTTACATGGGTTCTTGGGAATTTAAGTTCTTAGTGATCAGAATCTGAAATTATCTCATCTATATGACTGAATTTAGTGGTGTTTCGAACTTTTAAGGCTGATTTACGAATTGGGTTTTTGATATTGTGGCTTGTAGAGGCTAAAAGTTTGTGTCTTGATTCTTGGAGAAATGAAAATGGATTTCTTTTATGGCATGTTTTGCATGTTGTTAGAAATTTAGTGGTGATTTTTACTGTGCAATATAGATTATAACAAGGAGTTGAATTATTTTTCTGGTTTGAGTTGAATGATGTTAATGGAAATTTAGTAGTGATTTTTACTGTGCAATGTAGCTGGTTGATTTTGTGATACGCTTATGCATATCTGTTTCTTTCTGTAATTCGTGCTTGGTTTTATTGTGATACCAAAATATACAAATTTGGAAAGTTCTGAACTTGTTCTTCTGAAACCTTGTCTACATTTTCTTAATGCTTTTGGTTTGGTTTCTACTTTATGGTTACTTGTAAACGTGGTTTCTGGCCTGATAATAAAATATTGCCATCATTGAGCAGACACTTGTATCTTATTGGTTTGTAAGAAAATGTTCTTTCGGAGCTTTTAGTTCTATTGGGTGACTAGAGGAAGAAGTTTTTAATGCAAGTTGAACATATAAAAAGGCCTTAAGAGGTCTTCTTTGGTTCACAATAACTCGTGTTGGGTTCTTGATTCAGTAAAAACAAACTGAATAATGGGTTTTCTGTTTGTTTCCCTTTTGAGAATGTAGGCTTCAATGGACAATTGATATCTCTGTCTAATTGTGCTTCCATCCACACTTACTAAGCATAAATCTTGTAGCAAATGTTATTGATGAATGTATTCGGCATGCAACACTAATGAAAGCTATTGAGATTGACCAACATAAGATTCACAATCTTTGCTTGATTGTTTTTAGTTTTTTTTTTCTTTGAGGGACATGATGTATGCATTTTGGATTATAAAAGTTACCTTATCCCTATTTAACAGATGCTAGATGCCTCCACAAAGGTTATTCTGACTGTTACTTTTTGGTTACAGAAATGTATAACAATATGCCATCACAGCCTGGGCCTGGGATGCCCAGACCACAAACAAATGCTCAGCCCAATCCATTTGGGAATGCATTTTACGGAGCTGGTTCAGGACTTATCAGAGGTGGACTGGGTGCATATGGAGAAAAGATATTGGGTTCAAGTTCTGAGTACGTGCAAAGCAATGTAAGCAGCATGCCAAGGCTTAACATAACACCATTTTGGTCTAATTTATGAATAATTGATATTTGATTGACGTTCCATTTTTTCCTATGCACATGAACACGAAATATTTTATCTGAACTGAAATTTACAATTAGTGCTGGTAGACATGTTTCATATGGAATGGAAAGTTTTTTTTTGACACGGTTTGAACAGGTGAAGCTGTTTGTGGCCTGACCTCTGTAGTGCCGTATGAGTATATGTGCTATAATTACCAAAAGAAAAAAAGGAAGAAAGTAAATTTAGTTTTGTAACTAGAAAAAGGATAAAATCTCTGAAATTGAACAATGATCAAGAAAAAAATGGGTAAAAATTTAAACATATTGAAGTGGGTTTTGATATTTGTTGTGGAATTACATTGGACCCTCTGTGATTTCATGATATTTGCTAATACTCTCAGAGGAATTCTTCACAAAATCTTTTTCCTTGAAGTATGAATCAGATGTTTGTGTTTATGATCGACATTTTGTTTTAAAATGCAGATAAGTAGGTACTTCTTTGATCGCCAGTATTATTTCCAAGTGAATGAACAATATGTGAGGAACAAATTAAAAGTTGTTCTCTTGCCATTCCTGCACAGGGTAAGTGCTAATTTTTTTCTTCTGTTTGTCTTAGTTCTATTTTAACTCTGATCCGTAGAAGTTATGATTTTTTTGCCTAATTGTCTTCTTCTTCAGGGTCATTGGACACGAATAACCGAGCCAGTCGGAGGCAGGCTGTCTTATAAACCTCCAATTTATGATATAAATGCGCCAGACTTGTATATTCCATTTATGGCATTTGGTGCCTTTGTTGTTCTTGCTGGCTTCACTTTGGGTCTTCAAGGAAAGTGAGTGTTAATAATAAAACTGCTTCACTTTTATCTTCTAGAACTTTTTTGGGTCTCCGAACAACATATGTGAATTTGTTTCCTCACTTTCGTGATCACTGTATGATTTAAGTTCTAAAATAAGCATAACTTTCTCTAAAATGCTAACTAAAACTGTAACTATGGCACTTTTTGGTCAACTCTCAATGTTAGTCTTATATGTGCACTTTCTGGTCAACTCTCAATGTTGGTCTTATGCGTTTAGTTTGACCAGTAAAAAGAGCAAAATGTTCGTGTTATATGTATAGCAACGTGTTCTACTTTGTTTTCCTTTTTACTTGTGTTGCTTTGCAGTAAAACTTAATTATGACTCTCATAATAAAGTAAAATAAAAATAACTTAACAGTAACAGAAAAAAGAGTATTATTTAATAACTGGAAAAGTTAAAGGCATCTAATGTTGTCAGTGAAACTTAACTGTCATTATGATTGTGTTTCTGATTTGATTTGATTTGATTTCCTTTCATGGTTAAAGGCTTCTTTCCTTCTTTTTGTTACTTCTCCTTATATAGACTTAATTGAAAACTACAAATTGTTTCCAAGTAGCTGTTGAATTGCTTTCATGGTTAAATTTTGTCTTCTTTTAAACTTATATGGTCTCTGTGGCATAATGGCAACTGAAAGAATTATGATTCGAGGTTTCGCAGGTGTCAGAAATTGCTTTTCCATATGGTGTCTGAGATTATAATCTCAGCTGAATGACTTAAGTTTTAGTTGTTATTATGGTTCTGGCAATAAACAATCTTTAAATCAAGTTGTAATATTGTGAAATGAAAATTAGATATAAATAAATCACATTATTTCCTGTAACAGTTTTGTTCTTTTTTCCAGGTTTAGCCCAGAAGCTTTAAACTGGCTGTTCATTAAGGGTTTGCTTGGATGGTTTATGCAAGTCATGCTACTGAAGGCTACTTTGCTTTCATTGGGTAGTGGAGAGGCACCCTTGCTGGACGTTGTGGCATATGCTGGGTATACTTTCACAGGAATGTGTCTTGCTGTCCTTGGGAGGATAGTGTTCAGTTACTCCTATTATTTTATGATCCTGTGGACGTGCATCTGCATGGGAGTCTTCTTGGTGAAGACGATGAAGAGAGTCCTATTCGCAGAGATGAGGACACATGATTCGAGCAAACATCACTATCTTTTGATCTTTATAGCTTTTGCTCAACTCCCACTTTTCTTATGGCTTGGCAACGTGACAGTTAATTGGCTTTTCTAGATTGCATTCTTTTTTATATTGTAGCGAGAAACAATTCTGTTCATAGCAGCTAAAAAAATTTTAAAATGTTACAGGCATTTTGGCTCTCTGTTGATTATCCGGTTGTTATATTTCATTTATTATATCCATATTACTGGCTACCATGTGCTTTCAGATTTATTAATTACAAAATATTCTTTAAATGGTGGTTGTGGAGAAGAAAACAAACTTTGTGATTTTAAGTCGGAAATTTGGGACTCGGTAGACCTTCTACTGAAAATGTATTGATGAAAGAGTGTTCAGGAACTGAAGTGAAGAAAGAAAACTAGATCCATATTCCTAGTTTTGATGTGTAAGAATCAAGTAAGAAATAACTTCACTAGAAATGAATTGATATAGGGAGGTTTGTAAATGTTTTCTGACATTACTTCCAATCTGCTTCAATGTATGATCCGCAACTCACTGCCATCATTCTGTCCAACACATTCTGAAGGTGGCCTTTGCCCTCCGTGGCACAATGGAATGATTCGGGGACAACTCAGGCAGTTGTTTGCCAGACTCCCTCTAATCTTCATTGTTCCACTATTGAACTCTGGTGGAAGATTTCCTATTAGAAAAGTTGTGATCTAAGAACAAGCTTCTCCACGAGTTTCCCAGTTTTGCTCCATATTCTGTTGGAATTCTACCCCAGAACTGGTTAAACTTGATCACCTCTATTGCAGTGAAGCGGTTGACTGAAACGTCAATGTGAACCACCTTCGGCAAGGTAAGAATTCCATGCCTGATGGAACCAGTAAACCCGTTGTGACTCAGATCCAATGACTTGAGGTTTACCAGATTTCCAACACTGGAGACATGTCCTGATAGGGAATTATGACTGAGAGACAAAGTTCTCAGGTTTATTGGAAACTTGGGCAAGTTTCCAAACAGCTGATTCCCGTCAAGGTCTAATGTGTATAGCTGCCAAGCTCCAGTAAGGTCAGGAATTCTGCCAGAGAATTTATTATGTGACAAGCTCAAGCGGGTCAAGCTTCTTAGTCCAGAAAATTTGGCAGGAATTGAGCCTGAAAGGTTGTTGTATGACAAGTCTATAATTTCTAGATTTTGACCCTGGTTAGTCCTACAGGAATACTTCCAGTGAAGAAATTGCCCGGAACGGAAAGTGTGGTAAGCTTTTTGAGGTTGGAAATGGAATCCGGTATTGGCCCTCGGAAGTTGTTTTGGCTTAGATCGAGGGTTGTGAGCTCTGTCAGGTTTCCGATTGACGGTGTTAGAAACCCATCATATCCAACACTGTCGAGATAGATTTGTGTTATTCTACTAGTTGATCCATCCAAAGGGTCTGTGCATAAGTTCCCCAGAAACTGTCCTCCTGTATTCTCACTGGGATCCGAAGAAAAGTCCCAATTATCGAGAAAGGAAGATCTCAGTATTGTGTTGGGATCGACGGAACGTTTCAGCAACCTAAGACCTTCAGTATCTATACCCAAAGTTGCCGAATGAACGATTGTCGGAACTGATACCACAACCGCTGTTAAGATGATAAAATATAAACGAGAAAGAAAGATGGAATGCATGTCTCTAAAGATTGTTAATTTTAGGACAGATTGATATGAGATTGTTGGTTTTGTTGGTTCTCTAGAGATCCGTTTTAAAGGAATTGTGGTTTGCTGGTGATTGCAGACCTGTAACAGAGAATAAATAACTGAAAATTATAAAAGGATGCTTTGGGTTATGCTCTGGTTTACAGGAAGCAGTCAGTTTTGATGCCAGTATTTCAACCTACTTCTCTCCTAAAATCTCCTGGAAATTCTTTCAAGTTAATGGAATGACATGACGAGAATGATCAAGTACCGGCCAGTAAGCAGTTGTCTCATGCTTGGTAGCTTTACTTGATTAACAATTGTTTAATGCCAATGAAATTTTGTATCAAATAACACTTTTGGATCGAATGATTTATCTTGATATAGTATGAGAATCAAAGTCATATGTTCGAACTCCCATTTCTATCTCAATCTAACAATTTCTTGGTGTAGAGTTTCCTTTCTGTTTTCTCTCAGGATTCCTGTCTCATTTTAGTTATACTGAAGTTGGAAAGATAAAACCATTAACATCTCATGAAGAGTCTCGGGTGAAACTATCATAACACTTTATTTATACACCCATGAACGATAACACAGCATATTTCTATTTAACAGATATATGTGAGCGTTCTACCTAAAACTGTTCTCTCGTTTAGTGGCTTGTCAAATTGTAATTGTTTAACATTTCAAAGAAATATAGAAACACTATAGCTAGCAATACCTGAATTTAAACACATGTAGAGCGACTACTATACTGGTACTGTAATACAGTAGGCATTACTATTATAGTACCGAATAGTGTGAATAATGTGAATAATACACACACGAGGACTGAGTGATACACTGAAATTTTAGTGCCATAAAGGAACAGTAAATGTCCATAGACCAACCAAAATAAAGAAAGGTAAAATCGCTAAACTAAACCTTTCTGCTAACCTGGTATCGATACCACTCCTAAAATGCATTATATAACACATAACATGCATGTGTGTATGTACATACGTACCTAAATACATATGTACATAGGAAAGTATGTTTAGTTCATCAAACCTATGAACACCAACTGTAGAGATTATTTATTTATGTTTAGCCAAGATCCGGGACAGTGAAATGCTCATCATCATCATCTGGGATTTCGATCCTAGGCTTCTTGTGTGGCATGTTGAATTTGTTGGGCCTGTATGATGGTACATTGCTGGACTGGGACACAGGGAGTTGAGGAACTTCGGCTGCTGCTAGAGCCTCCTGAGGAAGTTGGTCGCTAAAAATTCCCATGTCTGCTAGCCATTCAAGCTCTCCAAATTCAAGCTGCTCTTTCTGCAAAGAGAGAAGAGAACAGCTTAAAACCAACATGAATTCCCCAAATTGTAAAAGGATACACAAGTTTAGATATGTCTTACTTAAATTTGGCCAAGTTTCTGCTACCACTAAACTTGATGATCATTTAAACTCTTGTTTGCTAATGTAATATTATTGTTTGAAGTGATAAGATGTGAAATCTTCATTTCACTTTGTCTAATGTAATATTTTGCAGCTTCTATGCATTGAGTTATGCATGCAAACAATTTTCTTACCTTGTCAGAGGATTCAAAATCTGAGAATTGTAACAAGTCATCCATGGCCCAAGGAGATGAGATGCTCAACGGTTGATGTGCAGGCATTTTCACTGAAGTTTGTTGTGCATGCTGATTTGGTGGCTCAAAACTACTCCTTTGAGCATCTTTAGAACAACTAGAGCTTAAAGCTACTCTGATACCAGTGGCCAGGAACCGCTGATGGTTTGCAGAAAGACTACCAGGTGAATGGATTGGTCCATCGCAATCCTTACAGAAGAGGGCTCTGTCTTCAACACAGAAAATGAAAGCTGCCTTCTCCTGTACATCAAATGAGCAACAGAAATTAATTGTGCAAAATTTCATGCTATTATCAAACTTAAGTATCTAGTTCTATAGCAAAAATTAAATGGAAAATACCAAGCATGCTAATCAGCCATGGATCTCGAACGCAGCCATATAACACTAATAACTGATAACCATATCATTTAGTAGAATACCTAGCATAATACTCTTAATATATACTATTAACTCTACTATAAAGAAATAGAAAAATTTATTACCGGGGCCAGCCTTCAGTGCGAAACGTGCATTGTGGCAAAAGAAAAGGTTACTAAGAAAGCAACGATAGTGAACCTAATGAATAAAAGAATTAAATCTACTCAATGTATGTGATGATAGTCAACCTAAGAGAATTATCAAAGTCTTACTAAGTGTTAAGGAACCACTTTACTCAAAACCTTAAACTACTAAATAAGGATCTAATGATAATATTCAAGGTATAACAAGGTTTCTTTTGTGCCATGTGGATCGGGATCAAGTGATCGAAATAGATGTAGATACTGAATTAGACAAATGAAAAATGTGGACAAGTGATCTGGAACAGTTTGAAACACAGGACCTTGGCTCCAGTACCATGTTAAGCAACCACTTGAATCAAAACCTAATGAAACCAAATAACTCATCACCAAAGTCATAATTAAGAGAATTCCAAAATACAAAACACAGTGAACCTAATGAAACCAAATCAAACCTTACCTGCATAATGAATTTCACTATAAAATCAAAATCTTAATAACTTGAGGCATACTTGATAGGTCCTATTTCTATAATACCTTACTGCAAAGATTAAAGACCACACATACAATGTTTTTGTTAAATATTTTGTGTCTTTACCTATAATCCCTTCTCAATAAGGAGAGAGATCATAAACCTAACACACATATATACTTCCACACAATTTTAACAAAAGTATCATAATTTCAATAATTTTAAACCCAAAATATTTATAAATGAGCATAATTGTGGGCTAGTTGCTTCAACTAGTAAAATCATTTGGAATAGTACAAGGGATTCAACCAACTCTCATCAGTATTGAAGAGAAATATAGTTCATATCTAGGAAATATATAAACTAAAAAAGAAATAGTGCAAGTAGAATAGTTCAGAGAAGGGTGAAATTACTTGGCATATATCACATGGAGGAAGCTTGTTGGAAAGGCACTGAAGGAGAAGCCTTTGATGCTTGCTTGCCAGCTTGTTTGCTGCATGAATTTCAATATCACATTTCGCACACAAAGCAGCTTCATCTGCACAACAAATCACCGTTGCTGGAGCTCTTTCACATACATCACACTGAATCTTCATCTTTTCTTCCTATACCTATCTTTGCACTTTTTTCAGCGCAGAGAGAAAAAGAACAGAGAGAGATTTGTTCAAGAAAAATAATATTGTAGAAAAACATGCAACAGCATACTAATGAAGACAGCCACAAGATTTTCTCTCTACAATCTATTTTGCCAGGAAAATCCCACCAAACCTTTTGATAAAACCTTGTGCTGAAACGAAAGTGAAACTAAAGAAAGATGCAGAATCCCTGTAAACAGTTTCCAGAACAGGAAAAGAAAATGAGAGAAAATTATAAAGGAAAAAAGAGAATAGAAACTGTGAAGATGTATAGTTTCTGAGCCAGTACCTGTGGAATGATTGGTGGAGAATCTGTGAAGATAAGGGTTATAGAATTTGCAAATCAGAAGCTTGAAATCTGGTTGATACAGCAATGCACTAGTGGGGCTGAAGCCTGAAGCCAAGCGCGGCTGTCTGTGTTGGCAAGTTTTCTCGTGGTTGATAATTATTTCGGATTTTATTATGGAGATTGGGAGATAATCTGGTGTTTGTTATTTTATGTTTAGGTTTGTGTTGATGAGCGTTTGATGATTGAATTATGATCGTTGTATGGAGGGTTTTGATTTGATGATGTGGAAGTTTGAGAATCATGTGTTCCACTGTTTTTTGTACCCGATTACTGATTGACTACGTTAAACCTTTCAACCATCCATTAAATGCCACCAAAATGTTATTTAAAGATAATTAAAAGTTACCGATTGACTACGTTTATTATTGAATAAATAGTAGGGACCACCAAAATGTTAAAATAATAACAATATTGATAATAAATTCATAGGTTAATAACATATAGACCCGCTATAATCGGCCTAAATGACAAAAAAGAAAAATAAACTTACTTTTAAAATAATTATCTTTTACGCATCTTTTATTAAGTTTGTTTAAAACTTAAAAAAGGGCTTATATTTCATATATACTAATATAAAAGTCAATTTTAATATTAATTAAATTTGATAACACTTTTAAAGTAAAAACATAAATACATGTATATATATAAAATTTAGTATGTAAACTCTGTTATTTGAATACAAGATTAAAGTAGTCATTGTATAACATTCATTTTCACATATGCATAATTCATAATTAGTTGACACAATATTGAAACTTAGTTAACTTTAAGTCAGCTCATGATACGAGGTTTAGTGTGTTGAGTATTAGAGAATTAACATAAATTGAGTTATTGTATATTGCCTTATACTTATACATTTGGTGATCTTCTTATATGATGAAGAGATCAATACGTTCATAAAAGGTATTGATACTTTACAAGTCAGAGATTTGAGAAGAAATTACAAGTCAACTAGATCGATACATATGGATAAAGTATTGATACAATGCAAGTCAGAGAGTTCAGAAATAATTATAAGATAAATCAAATCGATACCTTCAGTAAATGTATCGATACATTGAAAATGAATCGATACTTGGGATCAAAGGAATTTTCAGCATCAAATTTTAATGAATGGATCGATACTCAATCCAAAGGGATTGATACCCAGTCAAAAAATATCGATACATTAGGCAAATCTGGGTAAAATTTGTTGGACAGTTTTGAAAATTCTAAAATTTTTTAAGGGTAATTTGGTCTTTGGTATTTTGTCCAATCGATACATTCTTCATTTGTTCACTTTCCCTCTTTTTCTAAAACACGCTCTCTCTCTCTGATTTCTTCTCAAATCTCTTCAATCCATTAACTTTTTCTTTTAATTTCAGTTTCCAAGTGATTAGCCATCATTCCCCCTACAATTTGGTATCAATTTTGGTCTAAAAATAGCAAGGAAAGGCAATGAAGAAAATAGGTTTCGAAGTGGAATTGGAGATTTTTCGTTTAAAAGGCAATCCAAGGTTTCTATAGGTTTTTATAGGTTATCAATAAGCTTATTAAGCCGTTATAGGTTTTATTTTAAGATTTTGAAATATGTGTAATTTAAGGATTCACTGTTCATGTGAGATATTTACTGTCATGAAATTTTATTGTTAGAAATCAGATAAATGGACTTCGTTAGTTAAGCCTCGAGGAATGTGTTATGTGTCAACTAAGAGATTTTAGCCATATTTTCCACGAATATTGCATTTAGTGCATTTAATTATAACTATTTGGATCGTGGAATTGATTATTACATTCATGTGTGGTATTAGGTTCTGAGAATCCGAGAGAAGGGCTAAATGGGCACGAAGATTCCTATTAGAAGTAGTTACCCTCTCCTTATTGTGAGTAAATTTATACATACATGAATATTAGAATGATTTGTATAGAACCCACCCCAAATTTAAGATTTATAGGGTATAATAGTAAATGTATGATTGATGTGTCGATTTAAGCATAAAGTAAATAGAAATGGGATCAGGGGTATTTTGGTAATTTATATATAGTTACTGTAGTAATTTCAAAATTTATGTTAGTTAATACTAGATAAAAGCTTGTAATGTCTAGGTTACCATGCCACAAATAGCACTTGAATTGGATAAGTATTGAGAGAGTTATGGCTCTTTACGCTAAATTTGTAAAAAAACGTGCTTGATTTCTAAAGTAGCCCACCTGTAGTAGCATAGTTTTTCATAAATTATAGAGAGAAAGGAAATTCATGATGCGTAGAGTCCAATATCACAAACGATACTTAAATTGGGTAAGGAATGATGAAGTTATGACGTTTTTCGTAAAAATAGCGCAAATGAATCAGAGGGTGAAGAATGAAGCCTACTACGAAGACTTATCGCGAAACATAAGTCGGGACATGGAACGGGACGAGAAATAACAATTTTAGCCCCAAATAACAATTTTTTCAAAATGATAATTTTGACCATGATAGCTATAAATATGGCTTGAAGGGTCATTTTCAAAAAGATGGAGAGATAGAAAGAAGGAAGGAAAAAGAGGGTACAGGGAGAGAGAGAATAGTTTTGGTCATAACTTTGCGTACACATGTCGGATTGATGCACCATTTACATCATTGGACTCGTGTTGACAAGGAGAATAAGATTTCTTTATTGGATTGCCATAAAAGTTTCCAGAACAGTACCTAGTGCTCCACTGTAGCTTAGTCAAAAAATTTAATTTTTCTGCAATTTAGCATAAAAAATCAGAATTTTGCCTCGTAAAAGCCGGATAAACTCTTTGTGAGTAGTTTCACACTATAAGATCTAATTTTTTTTATGAATTTAAGAGGGTAACATAGATAGGGCTTACAATTTGTTAAATCTTGGTTGTTTTGTTTGAAAGTTTTATTGTGAATGATGTGATAAATAACTTGTTAGTAGGAATTTGTTAGAGTGAATGATTGTAATATTGGGTATTGTAAAATTAAAAGTTTGAAAAATATTGGCTTAGGATTACTTGGTATGCCAAGTGTTCGATGAAATGCCTACGTAGTCGTAAGTGTTAACATATTGTGAAATTAATGATCAGGTATGTTGATATGAATAATGCAATGCATGATGTGATGAATGAATTATGAAAACCATACCATGAAATGTATGAAATTGTCTAAATTATAGGAGGACATATTGGTAGCATACCAAGTGTTTGATAAAATGTCTAAATAATGTGTTGGTTGATGAATTAATAATGTATGATATAAGTGTGAGCGGATATCAGTTGTAAACTTTGTGTAACGATAACAGTTGACGTGTGAGGGTCTATAATGATGATAGAGTGCATGAGAGTCCTCTCGAGGCGACGACCTAATATCGGCTATGCTTGATGCCTATTCTTGCGAGTTACGGCCTTAGAAAGAATAAGATATTAAGTACTTATTCTTGCAAGTTATGGCCTTAGAGAAAATAGGGTCTTGAGTGCCTATTCTTACAGGCGATGACCGTAGAGAGAATGAGAGTTTTTGGGACCCAATACTAATCATACTTTGATGCCTATTAGTGAGGGCGATGACCTAACAGTCAATGAGGGTATCGGAGTCCTATTCTTGCGGCTTACAACATTAGAGAGAATAGAGTAATGGAGATTTATTTGTGAGAAAGATAGTCTAACAGATGAGAACCAGAATTGTGTGATATGTTATGTGGGGTTGTACTGTGATTATATACCTAAGATATATTTTAGTTACATGGCTTAGTTATTTTGGATTATGGGTCAAGTAATCTACTTACTAGGCTTATTAGCTCACTACTCTATAGTTCATAGTTTTGTAGGTCTGTCCTAGCTATCAAACTCCTCCATAGCATCGCAGTAGTAGCTCGTAGTATATCCAGACTCTTTATGGAATTGTTGCTATTTTGCATGCTCATTGCATAGTGTCATTATTGTAGGCATGGGGTGTTTTTTGTTTATGACGTATAACTATAGAGCGGTTATACATTATGATGTACTCATCACTCTTTTTGGATTGTTGATATATATATCATTGTTCATGAGATTGTGAAGCTACAGATGGGCAATGCATTGCATGATTATTGAGGTGTTTTCGACATACGAGAGTTGAACCTCATTGTAAAAATGACGGTATTACTGGGTGACATGATATAAATTGGTTGTGCATGTAGTAACCTAACTAACTCGTGGTGTCTCTCGAAAAGTAGGGCTTGCCTTGTAGAGGGGTGGTCGTGACAGTTAGGTATCAGAGCTATAGGTTTAGAATTTCTAGGGGCATGCATTGAGTATGATTAATGACATGTGTGTCAAACATACAATTTTTGCTAAGTCTTAACAGGGTCGTGGTAGGCCATGCTGAGGGAGTCGAGTCGAGGTTGAGGTAGAGTGTTCTGAGGCTCCTTTGGTAGTAGAGAGTAATGTAGAGGGTCGGGGACCTACACCCACGGTAGAGCTGACAGTGGCCAATTTAAGTGCATTAGATGGGTACTTAGAAGTATGACACAGATGATATTGAGGAGACTAGCAATTGAGGGGGTTTCAACTAAAGAACCTAGAACTAAGGTACCTTCGATAAAGGATGTTGATAAAGACTTATTTGAGAGGTTTTTGAAACAATGACCTCCCCAATTTAGAGGCACAACCAATCCGATTAAAGCAGAGACATAGATGGATGATTTGACGAAGATCTTTTCAACCTTAGACATTCCTGATTCTTAGAGAGTGAAGTTTGCAGTGTATCTATTTAGGGGTAAAGCAGAGCGATGGTAGGGAATGCTAGAGAGTTGATATTATCGAAGTTGAGTATTGCAGCTATTGATAGAGCTAGATCTAGTATGGGGCTAAAGATATCTTGGGATATGTTTTTGAGGGCCTTTTATGATCAATATTTTTCGAAGGCATATCACCAAGAGATGTTTCACAAATTTGGTACTATAATGTATAGTGAGATGGAGGCAGTAGCACAGTACAAGAGATGGATGAACTTCCTCTCCAAATATCATCCGGAGTTGGTGCGCACTAAGTCAGATCGATGTGATAAATTTATGGATGGCTTGCGTGATGACTTGAGATTGAGGTTGGTAGGTTTGGGTCATTTAAGGTATGCTGAGCTAGTAGATAAGGCAATGACAAGAGGGGAGAGTTGACTAGGCTCTTTGTGAATGGGCTGCTGAGAGAGTTTAAAAAGAGGACCAAGAATGTCACATCAAAGGAGATGTAGAGTAAGGGTGGCGGTAGGCCAAACCCTTCACAGTAGAGTCAATATAAGGCTACCTCAAGGGTTAGATATTCGACCGCTGGGGGACAGCCTTAAGACAGATTGTTAGGATAGGGTTCAACCAAAGGAGTGTCAGCTGCTTCTAAGCAGGGCTTTGTGAGCATTGAGAGTAGGCCTCGGGTGTTTAAGACTTGCTATAGTTATGGTCAAGGAGGACATCTTCTTTGGGACTACCCTAATAAGCTGAAGACTTGCTATGGTTGTGGCTAGAGAGGGCATCTATACCGATATTGTCCCTTAGGAACAGGGGGTTCTTAAGCAGCAGGTCAAGTGACAAGCAAGACTGGTGAGCCATCTAGTTATGGAAGAGGAGGAGGTAGGTCAATAGTGCATAGGGCTGAGGCAATGGTGCATTAGGCAAAGAGATAAGTTTTAGAGGTCTAGGTCAAGGTCACCAGATATATGAAGCCCTGGGTATACAGCAAGGACAGGTATTCGCTATGACTAAGCAGTAGGCTCAAGAAAGTGGTGAGGTCGTCACTAGGACAGTTAAAATAGCAGGTATACTTATTAAAGCTCTTTTTGATATCGATTCTACTCATTCTTTTATGTCTATTGCATGTGTTGTTGAATTGTGTGGCATAGAGTAATCTGTTATAGTTCCTTTAATTGTGGGACTTCTATCTGGAGATGAGATTGTGGTTGATAGTGTGTATAAAGGAGTGAAGATTAAGATAGATGGTCGTTGATTGCCTACTATATTATATCTATTAGAGATAAAAGACTTCGATTTGATCTTGGGCATGGATTGGTTAAGGGCACATAGGGCTGTAATCGATTGTTGTCAAAGAGAGGTGAGGTTTGGATGTGATGATGAGGAATTTAAGGTTGTGAGTGACTTAGAGTAGAGGGTGACCTGATTATGTCTGCCATGGTGGCAAATAAATTATTAAGGCAAGGATGTGTGAGATTCTTAGCCAGTATGGTGGTGATGGAGAGTGATGAAGGAAATTCAATTTTAGAGATTCTTATGGTGAGAGAGTATTAGGATGCGTTTCCTGACGAGTTACCAGGGTTACCTTTACACCGAGAGTTAGAGTTTACCATTGAACTAATGCCAAGCATTGCACCCATTTCGATAGTGTCATACTGTTTAACACCAGCAGAGATGAGAGAGTTGAAGGAACAGTTGCATGAGCTATTGAGCGAGATTTCATATACCCGAGCTTATCTCCATAGGGAGCACCGGTGTTGTTTGTAAAAAAGAAGGATTGGTCATTAAGATTGTGTATTATCGTCAGCATAGTAATGTAATAGTGAAGAACAAATATCCACTTCCCAAGATCGATGACTTGTTTGATCAGTTAGCTAGAACATGGGTATTTTCTAAAATTGATGTGAGGTTGGGGTATCATTAATTGAGGACTCGAGAAAGATGTCCCAAAGACCGTTTTTAGGACGAGGTATGAGTACTTTGAGTATTTGGTGATGCCTTTTGGACTCATGAATGTGTTAGCGACATTTATGGACTTGATGAACCCAATGTTTAGGCCATATTTGGATAAGTTTGTGGTGGTGTTTATTGATGACATCTATTCGCCTTTTTGTAGTGAGCATGAGAAGCACTTGTGGGTGGTATTGGAGACATTACAAAGAGAGCATTTATACGCAAAATTCTCAAAGTGCAAGTTTTGGTTGGATAAAGTAATGTTTATAGGGTATGTGATTTCAAGTGATAGAATCTATGTTGACCCTCAAAAGGTCAAGGCTGTGTTGAAATGGGAAAAACCGCGGATGGTGATTGAAATTTACAGTTTTCTGGGTTTAGCTGGATATTATCGTCGCTTCATTAAAGATTTTTCTATTATTACATTCCTAATGACCCAGTTGACGAAGAAGAAGGTTCCATTTGTGTGGACAGATGAATGTGAGAAAAGTGTTCAAACTTTTAAAGTGAAGTTAACAACGACTCCGGTTCTTGCTTTACCATCAGCATTGGAAGCGTTTGTGATATACACCGATGATTCACATTGGGGTTAGGTTGTGTATTGATGAAAAAGTGGAGAGTAGTCACCTATGCCTTGAGACAATTGAAAACACATGAGAAGAATTACCCCACCCATAACTTGGAGATGGTAGCGATAGCTCAAGCTTTGAAGATTTGGAGACAGTATTTATATGGTGTGAAGTGCGAGATCTTCACTGATCATAAAAGCCTTAATTATCTTTTGATATAGAAGAAGCTTAACTTGAGGTAAAGGCAGCGGATAGAAATCCTTAGTGATTATGATATCATAATTCACTATCATCCTGGAAAAGCCAATGTGATTGTAGATGCCTTGAGTAGAAAAGATTTAGGAAAGTTGAATTTATTGAAAGCTAAGCATCAAATGTTCGAGGAAATGAGAGCACTCCATATATCATTTGAGGTAATTGATAGTTGCGGACTTCTCGCTCATATAAGAGTTCATCTTACGCTTGTAGATAGGTTAAGGGTGGCTCAAGACGAGGGTGAACAATGTCGAAAGTGGAAGGAAGAGGTGAAGGAAGGGAAGAAAATCGAATTTTGGTTAGAGTTAGATGATGAATTAATGTAGGAAGGTAGAGTGGTGGTACTTAAGATAAGACCTATTAAATGAGGATTTTGGATGAAGCACATGATGCTCCATACAAGATGCATCTGGGCCGTACTAAGATGTATATGGACTTGAGAAAAATCTATTGGTGGCCGAGAATGAAAAGTAAGGTAACAAAGTTTGTATCACGGTGTATAGTATTTCAGCAGGTGAAGGCAGAGTATCAACACTCAAGTTTACTCCAACCATTACCAGTACCTCAATGGACTTGGGATGACATGACTATGGATTTTGTAGTGGATTTACTAAAAACCTCAAGAAGACACAATGCCATATGGGTGATTGTAGATAAGTTATCCAAATCGGCTTACTTTTTGCCAATTTGGGTTACTTAGGGTCCAAAGAGGTTGGCTAAATTGTATGTTAAGGAGATGTGAGACTTCACTAGGTGCCAAAAACCATAGTCTCAGATCGGAATGCTTGATTTACCTCTCTGTTTTGGCAAAGTTTTCAAGAATCTATGGGAGTCAAAGACAGTGATGAGTACTGCCTTTCACCCACAAACGAATGGGCAGTCTGAGAGGACTATACAGATCTTAGAGGATTTGTTAAGGTCCTGTGTAATAACTTTTTCCAGAAGTTGGAAGGAGCATTTGCAATTTATTGAGTTCGCTTATAATAATAGTTTTTAGGCGAGCATAGGCATGGCACCATTTGAGGCACTATATGGGAAGAGGTGTAGGACTTCAATGTGTTGGAGTGAAGTGAGAGAACAAAAGATCCATGGCTCAAACCTCGTGGAAATGACAACGAAATGGATTCAAGCGATTAGAGGTAGGTTGCTTGAAGTGTAAAGTCAGCAAAAGAGTTACGTGGATAAGCGGTGAAAAGAGTTAGAGTTCCAAGTCGGAGACAAGGTGTTCCTAATGATCTCCCCTTAGAAAAAGTGTTGAGGTTCAGGAAGAAAGGTAAGTTATCGCCGCAATTTTATCGGGCCTTATGAGGTTTAGGAGAAAGTAGGTTAAGTGGTGTATCGCTTAGCCCTTCCACTTGACTAAAGTTTATAGTGACGTGTTGCATTGTAAACCTTACAATTATGATTTGTATGGTATTATGATTACTTGTATGCTCTTTGTGTTTATGAATAATATTGTGATTTAATTAGATAGTGTTTCTTGTGTGGTGGATGGTGTTGTAGAGATTGGGAAGTACGTAATGTCAGGATGTTTCGGCATACAAAAAAATTGTGAAACTAGATGTTTTGATGAAACCGTGGAGTAGTTTTACTGATGTTGAGTGAATAACACAAGATTTGGAAATTTTGTGGACGAAATTTTGTTTTAGGGTGGTGGAATTGTAGAACTCACCCTAAATTTAAGATTTATAGGGTATAATAGTAAATGTATGATTGGTATGTCGATCTAGGTATAAAGTGAATAGAAATGGGATCAGGGGCATTTTAGTAATTTACTCATAGTTACTGTAGTAATATCAAAATTTATGCTGGTTAATACTAGATGAAAGCTTGTAATATCTAGGTTATCATGCCTCAAATAGTGCTTGAATTGTATAAGTATTGAGAGAGTTATGTCTCTTTACGCTAAATATGTAAAAAAGGGCTTGATTTTCAAAGTAGCCCATATGTAACAGTAAAGTTTTCAATAAACTTTGAGAGCGGAAGGAAGTTTATAATGCGTACATTCTAATGCCGTAAACGACACTCAAATTGGATAAGGAATGATGAGGTTATGAAATTTTTTGTGAAAATCTTGCAAATGAATCGGAGGGTAAAGAATGGAGCTTACTATGAAGACGTATCACGAACTGTAGGTCAGGACAAGGAACGGGACAAAAAATAATAATTTTGCCCCGAAACAATAATTTTTTCAAAAATGACAATTTTTCCCTTGATAGCTATAAATATGGCTTGAAGGGTGCATTTTCAAAAAGAGGGAGAGAGAGAGAATGAAGGAAAGAGAGAGAAAGAGAGAGAGAGAGAGAATAGTTTTGGTCAAAACTTTGCGTACACACGTTAGATTGATGCACCGTTAGTGCCATTGGATTCATGTTGACAAGGAGAATCAGATTCTGGTCTTAGACTGTCAGAAAAGTTGCTGGAATAGCACCCAGAGCTCCACTGTAGCTTATTGAAGATATGCCCTAGAACCAATTGTGTCTTGTGGTTCAGGGATATCATTTCTTGTATATATAAATATATTTTTGTAATTAATTATAAATTATTTACGATTAATAAGATGACATTTATATCATTTTGTATTTACAGTTCCTTTAATAAATAATACAGAATGGGATCTTGTGATATATTATAATGTCATGATTCTATCTGTAATGACTGGTATGTTTGATGCTGCCAAGGATTAGTATTGGATGCTAATAGTTAGGAGACGAGTCTCATATCTCAAAAGCATAAACATGGCTGATGCATTGGAGAACGTGTGACTGAACATGTCTAAACGTGACAAATCATATAGGTTATTATCCATAATCAATGATACGTCACACAGCTGTACTAGTATACCACTAGGCCTTTTACCTGAGGTATTATAGCTGCCATCTGCATTGAGACATATTGTTCACTTGTGTATATCTCATTACGCTAGCCACGCCTGGTGAAAGAAGCTTGCTAGCAATGTGTTCTTGGTTTATAAGGATAGGTGATGACCAATATGTAATCTGTTGACTCAGATATTTGGAGCTTAAGATCCTAGGCAAGCTTCTCTGGATAGAGTACGTGTTTCTAAAAAGGTGTTTTTAGATACATGAATCCTGTATATGATTTGTGACCCTGTTTTTATAACTGAGTTAAGAGTTTGACGATTCTATGACTCACACTCGATCGGGAGTCAACAGCAGAGGGATTACACTACATGCACGTACGATTATATGGATTCATTAGTATCTGGGGGTCATGGCATCTTGCTAAAAGTTATGTATGATCATTGGAAACTTCGGATGCAAGAAGTTGTACCGAAGTGATGTGAAGGGGTTCGTATCAGCTCATGTCTAGTTTACAATGTATCCGGGCAGTCACACACACATCAGTTGCTTGATGATGATGGTTATTGCCATATACAATATCATTAAGTTAGTTAATGATATTGTTACGATACTTGATCGAATGACAATTTAATTTTTTATTGTAAAGAATTAATTTCTTGGCCAAGACGTGCTAGCACACGTGTGCGTGGGAAATATTTCGGTAATAATAATTCTGATTACATAAATTTGATTTACAGAAATATGAAAACAAAGAAAAGATATTTTATCATAAGGATACTAATAAATAAATGATTTATATATTAATGATTAAATAATTGTTATTTGATCAAATTGATCATTGGATGACAAATGGCACCATGTGATATTGCCAAGTGTCTTTTTATAATTAATATTTGAAAGTCAAACATTATATCTAATGATTACATTTAATTATATGTGATAGAATATTAAAATGTAATTATTATATTTTATTTATTTTGTATAAATAAAATAATACAAACTCTTTTTCTCTCTCATATATATATATATGTATTAATTTGATTGATATAATATATATATATATATATACACACATATATATTAAGATATTTATATGTTACATTATATATTAATATAACATGAATGAATTATGGAATTCATTCATGAGAAAGTGACACTTGAAATCAACTTACTTGTTATTGAACAGTGTGAGTAGATTATAAAAGCAAGGGGTTACGTGTGTTTTAATAATCGACACTGGTCTTCTTATTCTCCCTTCTCTGCTACCGTCGAGACGCTATTGTTGAATGGCTAAGTTTTTGTTTTGAACAAAACTCATAAGGAAAAAAGAAAGAGAAGAATAGAGAGAGAAAGCAAGGAGAGAAAAAGGATGAAAATTGTTTTCATGGATTTCCATCTCTTCCACAAGGACTAGAAGTTTTCTAGATCTAGAAAACTTGTTCTTGAGTTTTTAAACAAATTCGGGTAACCGAAACCCGTCAAAGTCAAACCGGTGTATGTGACATACCTACAAGCTAACAAGTAGCTTATTCTAGAAGATCGACATATAAGGTATGTGTTGATCTTTAGTTTAAATCGTTTAAAAATTTTAAAATGCACATACATCCATGTCTTTGGTTCTTGGATGTGCCTTTTTCGCACTTGTCGTGTGACAACAGTGGCTCCCTCTTATCTAGTTTAGCTAAACTGCACCCGGGAATCGATCCCGCACATCGCGCTCTAACCGAGTCTTTCTTCATAGCTTAGTCAAAAAAAATTAATTTTTTTTTGCAATTTAGCATAAAAAATCAGAATTTTACCTCGTAAAGGCCGGATAAGCTCTTTGTGAGTAGTTTCTCATTATAAGATCTAATTTTTATGAATTTAAGAGGGTAACATAGATATGGTTTACAATTTATAAGATCTTGGTTATTTGGTTTGGAAGTTTTGTTGTGAATGATGTGATGAATAGGTTGTTAATAGGAATTTATTGGAATGAATGATTATGATATTGGGCATTGTAAATGTTAATGCAACAAAAATCTCTCCTTGGGTTCTTTGCACTAGCAACAATCTTCCTCTCCTTGTCTGATAATGTATTTAACTTGTGATCACAACGAAACCTAAGGGGGTAAAAGCCAGTTGTCCGGCGAAAACTCTTCAATGCTTAAGTTAAGGTTTTACTTATTAATATTTTTTAGAGAAAGAAGAATCAAAGAGAATATAGGCTTGAAATCTCCATGTTTCAGTAGTCTTACCTGGTTGTTCTTGGTTCTTTTTTATAGGCGTTCATGTCTCTCAAATATAGTAGAATTCTATTAAATCCATAAACAGGTATCTTGTTATGCAAGAATTATAGAGATTTTACTGGGTAAGTATCGGCTTCTGGATTTCATGGGATCTTATGCCCTCTTTACGTAGATTATGTCCACTAGGCTTAGGATTCTTAGTATGTAAAGAGTTTTACTTGTTAAGAATCCTTGTTGTAGAATAATTCGGGAAAAACATGGGAAGGAAGTGAGTCATTCACAGGTAGGTAACTGTAGTGAGGTCTTGGGAACAACTACGTGAAGTTTATTTGATTAGTTGAGACAATTTCTTATGCATGTCGGGGATCTTTATTAATATGTCTGAGGTCTTCACAGAGGACCTCAGTTTGAGATGTTAATCAGAGGTTTTTAACTCGACTTTCGTATCGACCCGAGACTTTTTATTCGCTTTTGAGAGGTCTCGAATTTCAGTTAAAGATGCCGACCTGAGGTCCTTAATTCAACTTTCATGTCGATTCGAGACCTTTTAATCGCCCTTGAGAGGTCTCGGCTCTTGCCAGCATTAAGGTCTTCTATATCACTTAGACAATTCTTCTTAGGCGATGCTAGATCTCGGAATGCTACTTATCCTTTTATATAATATTGTTTTAGGTTTGTGACCCATTGGGCTCTGTGTGTACTCTGGGCAGTATACCCAACATTAAGCCCCCTGGTTTTAGTAAAAAATAATTATTTTTTTACAAAAAGTTAAATGTTTTATTCGAAAACATGTGACTGCCTGTAAACTTAAATGCTTAACTTAAAATCTGCTAGTTCTTTACATGTGGCAAACATTGATTAGGCTTCGAGATTGTGATGTTTTAGGCCTCAAGATATCTAGTTGGCCCTAATGATGGTCGCCCCACTTTTTTTTAATGGAAGACATCCCCTCAGCTTCTCATATAACGTGGCTTCATCCTGTCCCTTGATTTTTAACAAACATCAACAGTTGGGTTCTTCTGTTTCCTTTAAATACTTTCACTTTTCACTTTTTCACATTTTTTTGCCTTTACCTTTATGCCGTTATTTTCTTAGTGTTTCAAACAATTCTAATAGCAACAAAACTTTAAATTTTCGACAATTCCTTCAAGACCCTCCTTGCAGCAACTATAAGCAGTAAGTCCCTATTCCTTTTCTTTACTTATCGTGGTTGACTTTGTAGCATGCTTGATTTATCTGTGGTAATTGGTAAATAATTTCTTGGGTTTAGAGTCCTTTAGGCACTACCCCATGAGTTGTCGATGATCTTGGAGCAGCCCTTAACTATCTATTTTTCTTCTGTGAAAAATAGAGACAGATTCTGTTGACAATGCGGCTGCTTTTATGGGAAACGACTCTAGAGAGGGACAAACTATTTGTTAGAGATATGCCCTAGAACCAATCTTGTTATACGGTTCATGGATATCATCCTTATGATTATATATATTTCTATAATTAATTGCAAATTAGTTTACGATTAATAAAATGGCTTTTATATCATTTTGCATGTTCAGTTGTGAATTTATATTGTATATAAAATATAGAATGAGATCCCGTGATGTATTATAATGTCAAAACTCTATTTGTAAAGAGTTTTAGATATGAGTATAGAGTCTATGATTTAAATACATTCGAATCTATTCTCGGTTGAGATGATATTATATGGGAGTATGACATTACATGACTGGTATGTTTGATGCTATTAAGGATTAGTATTAGATGCTAATAGTTGGGTGACGAATCTCATGTCACAAGAGCATAAACATAAGTAATACATTGGAGAACGTGTTATTAAACTTGACCAAACGTAACGAATCACATGAGTGATTATCCATAGTCAATGACACATCACACAGTCGTACTAGTGTACCATTAGTCCTATGACCTGAGGTGTTACGGCAGCCCTTCGAACTAAGGCACATTGTTCACTTGTGTATATCGCATCAGGCTAGCCATGCTTTGTGAAAAAAGCTTGCTGGTAATGTGTTTAAGTGTATGAGGATAGGTGATAACCAAGATAAAATCTGCTGGCTCAGATGTTGGAGCTTGAGATCCTAGGTGGAACTGTCATACCCAGGAATAAAGTCTTTGACTAAAGCATATATATTTAGAAAAGTGTTTTGCAAATATATGAATATTATATATGATTGAGATTCTTATTCTATGATTGAGTTAGGGGTTTGATGACACCATGATCCGTACTAGATTGGGAGTCAACAACAGAGGGGCTTTACTATATGCACGTAAGACTATATGGGTTTATTCAGTATATTCATTCATTTGTGTCTAGGGTGGGACTTTTGGCTACAAAGAGTTATACCGAAGAGATACGAAAGAGTTTGTATTTACCTTGTCCAGATCACAATGAACCTAGGGGTCACACACATTAGTCGGTTACTTGATGATGATAGTAATTGCTATTATACAATAATAATTAATTAGTTAATTATATTATTTCGATATTTTAATCGGATAGCAATTTGATTATTTATTGTAAAGAATAAATTTTCTAACTATAACATGTTAGCATCCGTATGCATGGGAAATGTTTTGGTAATTTATGGAATAACGTAAGTGTGATTTACAAATATTATATTAGTATATAGATACGATGCTTTGATAATGATTAAAGTATTAATAAATAAAATATAATATCTATTATATTAATATAATAATAATATATAATGTAATGATTATAATATAATATTTATATTACAGTAATATGTATATATATATATATAATATTTAAATTAATCATTACTATATGTATATATTATTGAAGTAATAATGTACATATATAAGATATTTAAATATATATATATATATAATGATAACACATATATATTATTAAAGTAATAATATATTATGTATATATATATATGTATATTATTATTATTCTCTCTCTCTCTCTCTCTCTCTCTTGTCACATGACCTTTGTTTACTTTGATGAATGAAAAGCCAAGTGGGCAAGTGAATGAGTAGGCAGGCTGTGTAGGCAACAAGTGGGCAATTGGATTGCTAAAAACAAAATGACTAGTGTTAAGTCCAAGAGAAAAAGTGAGTAATGCTACTTCTTCTTTTGCTTCAACTGAGAGCTTTTTCTTCTTCTTCATTTTCTTTGTATTTTGAGTGTACATCATTCCTTAGAGAAGGGTTTTGTGTGTTTGGTTGTGAACTAATAACTAGAAGAAAGAAGAAGGAAGCAAGAGAGAGAAAGCTTTGGTTGAGTTTGGTGAAGTTAAAACCCATAGCTTGAAGATCCCATAATGAAATCAAAACCATGTCGCCAACCCGACGTTTGGATACATTTGGAGGCAAGTGAGGAGATTGGTTTGCTGTTCCGAATAACAAATCAGACAAGTGCGACTTCTCAACTTTTTATTTAAGTTTAAAAATACTTTAAATCCCAATATATATATATATATATATACTTGTCTAGATTCGTTTGGAAGCCTTTCCGCATGTTCTTGAGACAAGTGTTGCTTTCCCAGCGGTGATCGCTTGCCCGGGAACCGAACCCGCGCGTCACATTTCCGCCTCGAATCACTATCTGTAGCCTTCACTATTGTCCCTGCTCCACCTCCTATTACAATGAGGCGAGACTTGACATAGTTTGAAGTGAATAGGTCCCCCTCAGTCATTAGGAAGTCAAACTTAGAGGTTTACAATAAATTGTATAACATTCCTGAAGGAATTTACCTTAGAATACCAGAGGTGGATGAGCTGCCAATGCCACACCCCTTTTCTTACATTAAATTATAAAACCATTATCATATTTAATATACAAGGCATTACTTTTATTATATAAATCCTACATAGTTCAATTAACAAAAGTTCTTATGCATACAAGTTTATACATAATACACTTCTTATCACTTAGCTAACCTACAAATTACATTTATAAAAAAAAAAACTTCAAATACGCCTAGTAACCGTCGCTTGCATACTTTGTCACATTTATGTACTATTATCTGAAAAATAAAATTTTTATAATAAAGAGTGTGATATAATCTCAATAAGCAAATCATGCATGTTTTTTATATGTTGATGCAGAAAAGAATATAAAAGTTTAAACAATCAAAGCATTTTCAAATTTTTCCAAGCACATAGAATTTATTGATAATATAAACACATTCAAAACGGTTTAGTCAGTTAGTGTCACCTACACTCACAGTAACTCGAATTCAGAATGTAATTACGTGATCCGTATATAGCGGTCATTCTTATATCCATATAACAGAAATGAGCACAAAGCTTTAAATAGAATTCTTACTAGTCCGCAAGCCTCGCATTTAACATGAGACCTGACTAGGTCAAAATAGTATAACTAATGATTAAGCCATAAAAATACATTTTTATTCAAACATTTCACACATTGACAACACTTTATATTTATTTTATAAATGCGATATCGGCGTACAACATTTAAATTCACAAATTTTCAATTTTCATTTCATAAAACCATATCGGTTTACAAAAACATTAAAATCACATTTCCATCATAACATTGGATATCGCATAATTTCAAAACATTAAAATGTTGCACAATATACTTGCTTCGATTCTCGCTTTCCAAATACGTTCTTAGATTAATGTTGCGTACCTAAAATCAAATTAATACAATCTATTTCAGTTATGCATTTATACTCATCGCTACATTTACGACATCCACATTTTCCAAACTCAACACTTAATGAATTCCTACAATACATTTATTATCATATTCACTTTATTCCATTATTTCATATATATCTTTACATACATATACATAAATATGTGTATTATAATAATTTTTGAAAAAAACACTTATGGCATAAAATTTTCGAAACTAGTTAATATCGCCGTTTTCTACCAATTCTTTTTCCGACACACCGAACATCACCTGTTTCCCAAATTTTTAAAAATTTACACACCTTAATATTTTAATAAAATCATTACAAAATATAGTATTACACACTCTCAATTATTACATATAAACTCAATCTACCGAAACTACCGACATTCAATTTCACTATAATCACTCACCATTCCAAATCCATAAAGAATAATTTAAGCTATTATAAACACATATTATACATTATTTATTTTTAATTTCTCACTTACAATTTTAACATTAATGTTATAATTTCCAATAAAACTCACTCAATTTTGTTAATGTGCTCAGCATCCTAATTTTTAACTATAAGTTCATATTAATAACATAAGTGTTACAAATATTATAAACATGACCTATATATGTTAATAACAATTACAACAATCACCAATTCTACTCATTCAAAATACTATATAACATTAATACAATACCATTTCTAATTTCTAAGCTTCAATTTAACATTAATATATCAATTTTATTCCTCTTTCATTTTCTTACTACAATTTAGTACTAATATATATTGACTTGTCCATATCTAATTTTCTACTACAATTAGGCATTAAAACATGAATTTGCTCATCTTTAATTTCTACTACAATTATACCCATGACATACACATGTTCTAATTCCACCAATTTTCACTATTATCATAACATAATAAATAAACTTTTACCAATTTTCACCATTATAACCACATGATAATAAAACTCCCATCAATTTACACAATAACAACAATATGATAATAAAATCCCACCAATTTACACCACTACAACAACATGATAATAACAATATTCATTTCAATTTTTCTAATGTTACATGATAATATAAATCCTACTATTATTATGGGCACATACTAATAAAATTTCAAATGGAAAAAATCAAAACTCACTAATCATTTTTCTCTTCCTTTTTTTACTCCCATTTTTCCTTTCCTTCCATTCTTTCTTCACTTCTTTAATTTGCTTTCTCTTTTCTCCCGTAAATGCCTTCTTCACATTTCAATTTTGAAAAGTTAAAAACTAACATTTTACTCATCAAACATATAAAGGGCTAGGATTCATTCAACTAATCCAACACACCACATTTAGCCACCTCATTTTCCACTAACAAGATCAAATATTAATTAATTTAATTAATTAAAGCACATAGATGGCTTGGATGAATTCAATCAATCCAATGGCTCTCCTTTTGCCACCCAATTTTTCACTAACTTAGGTTTTATATTCATCCTTATCCAACTTACAAAACATCCTTAAAATTGTGCTAAGTGAATGGTTTAGATTAAAGCAAATGGATAGTTAGGATTGTGTAGAGAATTAAGCAAAATCTAATATTTTATTCATTTATTTATTTATTTTACTTTATTACACGTGCGTGCGTGCGTGCGTGTGTGTGTGTCTATATATATATATATATATATTTAAACTTAGGCTTGGGCGTGAGCTTACTTTATTATATATATATATATATATATATTTAAGCTTGGACTTGGGTTTATGCAATTGGGCTTAGGCATAACTAATTGGATTGGACATTAATATATATATATATATCTTATATTCTTGGCTCACTTAATGTTATTTTAATATGTAATGTAAAATTTTGAAAATGACCTTGTTAACAATAAAATTATAATTCTACTTTTCATGTTTACTATATTTCCCAAGTTTACAAAATACCTCTATAAATTTCACCTTATAACATTCTTAATACTTTAACACTTAATACTTTAATAAGCATATTTAAAATTATAACTATGAGTTCTACAAAATAAATTGCGAGTGTTACAATTCTCCCCTACTTACAAAAATTTCATCCTCGAAATTTAATAAGCATTCTTTTCTTCATTGGAAAAGCTGAGGAAATTTTTCTCGAATTTTCGCTTCTTGTTCCCATGTGGCTTCCTCTACAATGTGATTCCTCCAAAGTACTTTTACTAATGAAATTTTCTTGGATCGTAATTGCTGATCCTTATGGTCCAGAATCTGAACAAGAACCTCCTCATAAATCAGATCTTCTCTAAGCCGAAGTGGTTCATAACTCAACACATGGGTAGGATTTGCAATATACTTGCACAGTATTGATACATGAAATACATTATGTACTCTAGATATAGATGGAGGGAGAGTGAGTCGATAAGCCACATCCCCCACCCTTTCTAGAATTTCAAACGGACCAATAAATCTAGGGCTTAACTTCCATTTTTTTTCAAACCTTATAACCCCTTTCATTGGACCTACTTTGAGAAATACCTTTTCTCTCACAACAAACTCCAAGGGCTTTCTTCGGATATCAGCATAACTCTTTTGTCTACTCTGAGCAGTTTTCATTCTTTCTTTTATTTTCTCAACCACATCACATGTTTGTTGAATAATTTTTGGCCCCAGAACTTTCCTTTCTCTAACCTCATCTTAATAAAGCGATGATCTACACTTCTTTTCATATAGTGCTTCATATGAAGCCATGCTAATAGTGAATTAAAAACTGTTGCTATATGCAAACTCCACCAATGGTATATATTCATCTCAACTACCCTTGAAATCCAATATGCATGCCTGAAACATATCTTCTAGAATCTGAATAGTTCTTTTTTACTGTCCCCTTTAATTTACGGGTGAAAAGCAGTACTAAAATTTAATTTGGTACTTATAGCCATATATAAACTTTTCCAAAATTTAGAGGTAAATCATGGATCTCTATCCAAAACAATAGAAATAGGCACCCCATGCAATCTGATGATTTCTTTAACCTATAATTGTGCATACCTATCCATCGAATAAGTGGTACGCACAGGAAGGAAATGTGTCAATTTCGTCAACCTATCCATAATTACCTATATTGCATTATAACCCTTAGGAGTTCTTGGTAATCCCACAACAAAGTCATAGCTATGCATTCCCATTTCCACTCTAGCATTATCAATGGCCTTAATAAACCTGACGGTCTTTGATGTTCCGCTTTAACTTGTTGGCAAGTCAAACATTGCCCTACAAATTGTGCAATATCAAGTTTCATCTTGGGCCACCAAAATCTAGTACGAAGATCTCTATACATCTTTGTGCTACCAGGATAAATAGTATACTGAGAATTATGAGTTTTATTCAGAATTTTCTGCTGTAGGCCATCATTCCTAGGCACACAAAGTCTTCCTTCAAAGTACAATGCCCCATCCTCAGCTATTTCAAACCCCTTTTTTCCACCTTCTAGAACTTCCTCCGAAACCTTCTTTAAATACTGATTTACTTTTTGAGCATCTTTAATTCTTTGGATCAAGGTTGGTTGCACTGTCAAATGGGTCATATATAAGTTATCAGCCTTCCTTACTACAATTTGATTCCTATCAAGATCCAATAAAATCTAGCTCGAGTGGTTATAAATGCAACTAATTGTCCAGAAGATTTTCGACTCAAAGCATCAGCGACTACATTTGCTTTCCCAGGATGATAATTAATTGTATAATTGTAGTCATTCACTAATTCCAACCATCTCTTTGCCTCAAATTCAACTCTTTCTAAGTAAACAGATACTTCAAACTTTTATGGACTGTAAAAATTTGGCAGGTTTCTCCATACAAATAATGCCCTCCAAATCTTTAAGGTAAAAACCATAGCTGCCAGTTCTAAATCATGAGTAAGATAGTTTTATTCATGATCCTTAAGTTGTTTAGAAGCATAAACTACAACCTTTCCATGTTGCATCAATATACAACTCAAATTTTTTCTTAAGGCATCACTATATATCACATATCCTTCACTGCTAGATGGAATTATTAGAATCGGTGCTGTCACCAAATGATTTTTAGGCTCCTGAAAACTTCTTTCACATTCCTTACTCCATAAAATTTTGTTTCCGAGTGAGCTTTGTCAAGGGTAAAGCTAACCTAGCAAAACCTTCCATATATCTCCAGTAATACTCCGTTAGGCCTAAAAAACTTCTTACTTCCGTGACCGTTGAGGGTCGCTCCCATTTAACTATTGCTTCAACTTTATTTGGATCAATAGATATCCCATCCTTGTTCACCACATGCCCCAAACACACCACTTGTTTCTGTCAAAATTCACATTTCTTAAACTTATCATACAACTTCTTTTCCCAAAGGATTTGAAGCACTACCCTCAAATGTTCTTTATGGTTCTTATCACTCTTCAAATATACTAATATATCATTAATAAATATAATCATAAATTGATCTAAATATGGTTGAAACATCCTATTCATTAAATTCATAAAGACAACTGGAGTATTCGTTAACCTAAAAAGCATTACCAAAAGTTCATAATGCCCATACTGAGTACGAAAAGCAGTCTTTGGCACATCCTCATTCTTAACTCCAATCTGGTAATATCCTAACCTCAAATTAATTTTGGAAAATACACTCGCTCCCAACAACTGGTCAAACAAATCATCAATTTGAGGCAAACGATACTTATTCTTTATTGTGACATGATTCAATCTCCCATAATCGATACACAATCTTAGGGTGCCATCTTTCTTCTTAACAAATAACATTGGAGCACTCTAAGGTGAAATGCTAGGGCGTATAAAACCCTTACCTAACAATTCCTACAGTTGACTCTTTAATTCTTTTATTTTCATAGGCGCCATTCTGTAAGGTGCTATAGAAATGGGCGATGTACACGGTGCTAACTCAATACCAAACTTAATCTCCCTTTCAGGAGATAACTCAGGTAAATCCTCTACAAACACGTCTTAAAATTCTGAGACTATAGGAATATCCTCCACACAAATCTCAGTTTCACTCCTTTTAACTACATAAACTAAGAAACCTTCACTCCCTTTTTTTAATAACTTTGTAGCCTTAATTGTATTTATCAACCCTTCACTCATCACAAACCGTCTCTTCACAAAACTAAATTCCAGTTGACCCAAAATGTTAAACATTACTTCCTTCATGAAACAGTTTACTACTACATGATAGGCGGCTAGTCAATCCATTCTTAGAATAACATTAAAATCACACATCTCTAGAGGTAATAAATATACCATAAATTCCTTCTTCTCCATACTAATTTTACAAGCTTTATAAACCCGTTGTATCATCACACTTTCACCCATAGGTGTGGCCACAGACATTACATACTTTAAAGGTTTAGGAGGTTTATTAGAAAAACAACCAAATGCATATGACATAAAAGAATGGGTAGCACCAGGATCAAACAATACTTTAGCTTCCTTATTAAAAAGAGTTAGTGTACCTATTGTCACTTTGTTTGACGCTTGCGCATCCTGCTTGGTGAGAGCATACACACATCCTTGTACCTTCTGTTTCTTATTCTGGTTTTCTACTCTACTATCTTTAATATCCACTCACCTATTTGGACTGTTTTTGGTTGTATGACCTTGCTTCCCACAACCAAAGCAAGCTTTTGACATGCGATGGCGAATTCCAAAATGGAACTTCTCATAAAACTCATAGGGAGTAAGCATTCTCTACATTACTTGCCTATTACTGCCTATATCTTTATGGTTTCCTTATCTTAGAACATGTTTACCTCCACTACCTTGTTGAAATGGAGGTCTTTGTGTTCCACTATTTTTGCCATGTCTCACATCTTCTCTCTTCTCGATATACTGTTCTCAAGCTTTTTGAGACTCCGACAAATCCCTTTTTACAATAATTGCTTGGTCTACCAAATTTGCATATATATATATATTTAATTTCAAGATAGACAATTGCAACTTGATTACTGGACGCAATTTTTTAGGAAATGCCTACATTTGCTTTAATTATTTGTAACTAAGGTCGTAGCAAATCGAGACAAAGCTATAAGTTCCACCTCATATTCTATCATTGATTTATCTCCCTGCACTAGTTTTAGGAAGCTCGCCTCTATATTATCTTTATCTTGTTGTGGAAAATACTTTTCCAAGAAAACTTCCTCAAATAGCTCCCACGTAATTGGTGTCCCCTCCAACTGAGTTCTCAACAATATAATTTTGGACTCCACCAATGATCTGCTTCTCATTGTAATACAAACGAAGCAAAAACTGCTTTTTACTTCTTACTATAACTGAAAGCGGTAAATATTTTCTCCATTTGCTTAATTCATGCTTCCACTATTATTGGATTTGTGCTCCCTCTAAATATCA